>BGPR01002881.1:129541-156985 GCA_013235015.1 Araneus ventricosus | reverse complement strand
GTTGATCTAATTGTAATCCTTCCTCTATTTTCTGAGTATTCACTTCAGCACATTATTGTTTTTATCTAATATTTCAAGAAACATTAACTAACTAATTTCTCTGAATTATTAACGAAAATCCGTCCTTGTGTAATAATAATCGAACAATGATAGAGCTTTCTTAATTTAAATATCACATTTATTTCAATTGGAGTATCACAATGACATGAACGAATTCAAACTCTTTATAGACAAGATTACATCATAAATATCAAGAACATTACAAAATAACAAGAGAAACTGCCATAGAAAGATTACTTACTGGCGTATACACGGTATTATACATAATTCTTTGTAATATAAATTCTAACTTAGAAGAGATAAACTCATAATATATCGAAAATTAACAATATTTGAAAAATTAATATATTTCCTATTATTCTCGTATCACAATAAATATCATAGAATTCATTCCATGAAATGGAGTCAAAAGTACACTTTAAAATAACAATATGCTCACCTCTTTAAATATATGTCATCATCAACCTCGTAAATTTATGTTATTTTAGCTATCGGGTTATAGGTGTGCATTGCCTGTCATCAAAAGTTTATAATTATGACTTGAATCATATTGTATTTAAGTCATATACGTTCCTCAGCAGTAATTATACCTTGCTTCATTTCCATCTTTTTTGCAGTCTAGTAAATCAAATATGCGTGCTGAAAGCAAATCCGGACAGAAAACCTTTAATATTATAATTCTATTCAGTCCTCCTTGTGTTAAAAAATCAAAGGCAATATGTGTGATATTTGAGAATAATATGGAAAAAAGTTTATTTCCTTAAAAATTGATCCTAGACATATACTTCCAGTTACAAAGTTTCATCAAATAAGGTAAGAATTTGTATGAAAATAATAGACTTCTAAGGGGATTGATAATAAAAACTTGCAAAAATTAAATTTGTATACAGTCCCCGTAGTGCAGAAATGCCAATTAGTAAAATGTTTTCCTTACATTCATCTATTCACATACGAAGTTGCACATTTTTATCAGCAAAATTTACAGAGATGTAAGAAGAAAAATTTACTGACTTAGATAACTTTTCAATACCTCTCACTGCAGTTTCATTCAATCTTTCGATGTGTATTTAGGGATAATAGACATATTTCAATAAGTTATTGAAAGGGAGGAATTAGGAAATAGCAATGTATTTGTTAACTCTTATTAAATCTAAAAAATAGTCAAATAATACATTAATTGAAGTATTTACAAAAATAGTTCATCTTCTGAAGCTCCGAAAAATATCCACGGCGATATATCCGCAGTGACGGCTCATTTACTCAGAAACAACCAGTTATATGAAAAGATTACTAGAATACAATTAAAAACAATTTTTCGAAAATAGCTTTAACTTCAAATAGTCCAAACTTGTAGATGTAATTATCTGAATTGCATTTTAGAAAATTACTTTCGTACCTCTTTTCGGTGATTGGCCCTTAACGGAAAACGAATACTTAGCAACCAGCCAAATTCCCGTTGAGGCAACATGAAAGAGAATCCGAAACCTAAAAACAGCCAATGAAAGAGAAATCGAAGAAAAACAAATAGAGATCACGAAGGCGAACATTGAGAGAGATTGAAGGGAAAAAAGAACATTATTTGGCCTAGCGCCAAATAGAAGCATTCGAAAATCTAGTTCTGGCTAAGTTCAAAGACAAAAAGTATAGCTATTCGCTTTCGCCAAAATGTCATTTCGTTGTACGCAACCAGCGAATTTTGGTGCTTTCCAAAATTATTTGGTGTGCAGCCCCATCCTAGGTATGCTTTACCTTTTCATTCATTTTCTGTCTTCTTTTCTCACTTTTATCTTTTCCCGTTAATAATCGAACTATCACCGTGGAGAAGTAATCAAATAAGAACAAGAGCAAAAGTACGAATTTTTAAAATAATTTTAGTGTGTTTTGTATCTCTGAAAGTCTAAAGGACGAGTCGCCACTGCTTTTAAGTAAAACTCAATAATACGCACAACGCTGGGAGCAAATAATTCGATATTCTTGTGAGATATTATGCTATTTTCCTGTTTTATGTTAAATTTTATTTTAAGTCAAGATGTCCTTTAATTTTTTATCAAGTCGATAGTTGCAACTATCTGCCAATGAAACTGAGCAACAATATGCGTTAATAAGAAATATTTTTCAATCCGTAATCATTGTATGATGAACTAATTAATAGACAAATATTTGCATTTCGCAGTTTTTCTATATAAAATAAATTTGCATTTCTGCAATAACCATCACCATATAAATTTGTGAGCAGCCCCTTTAAATTTAAAAATTCATAAATTTTCACAAGTGTTTCAGATAAAATCGTGAGACTTAGTTTATGCATAGTTGAGTGTAAAAGCAACTCATTGACACTTTTGCTGAATGGGGAAGGCATAAAAATTCAATTTTCTTAACTTTTTATTTCCAACTTCTACAGAAGCCAAAGTGTTTTCACACAAAATTCCACCTTATTTGATGAAAATTTGTAATTGGAAGTATATGTATAGGTTCAATATTTGAGGAAATAAATGCTTGTGGAATACCAAACCACATCGGTCGTGACCAGCTCTGTGGAAATACCAAACGATCGTAGACACATCGGTCGTGACCAGCCCTGTGGAATACCAAACGATCGCAGCCACATCGGTCGTGACTAGCTCTGTGGAATACCAAACGATCGCAGCCACATCGGTCGATTCATCATCAGAAAAGTATGATTTAAGTAATCGCAGAATATCAACTAAATATAATTACAAAAGCAACATTAAAACAACTTTTGATATTAACACAGCAATGTCGCTTTTAACTTTGCCTTACCAAGACCGCAGATCGCTATCGATGCCAGCACAATTCCGTGCTGCTACTTGCTGGAAGATTTATAGTGTTAGTCCACTATCGTTGCAAGCGCTGTTCTGTGATGCGATTTGTTGCCAGTTTGCAGTGTTATTTCTGGAACTCTTTGATTCACTCGTGTTTCTTTCCGTATGTATGTTCGCTTTTTCTGTTTTGTATAAAGAACAATGCCTTTACCTAATATTGAGTTTCATTTGAATTATACAATTAACTCGTGACTACAGACTCGTTTCATTTAAAACTCTGCAGTCCTTATTTTAAAGTGTATGTGTTCAAGTTAAAATGTTTATGCAAGAAGGAACTGCAAACTGAAATCCGGAAAGAGAAAAACTCTTTGGAAGTCATTGTGTGAAAAATAAACAAGCCGTTTTTTCAGGGAGGTAAGTAAGTGATTTTCGGGTGTGAAAAGTATTGACAACAATTTAATTTGCTTATGTTGTTTACGGTGTTATATACTTAGGTAGACTCAGAAATTTCGTAAAACTCTAAGACCACTGACAGAAAATTTCGTTTCTAAAAATTATTTAATTAATTTAGCATCATTAGGTGCAGCAATGTTATAAACGATTACCCTACATTTATTTTCTATTTGAAAAAGTTCGACCGACATATACCTATTAGTAAAAATGTTTTATAGATAGATAGTAATAAAGTCATTGGGAAGAGATACCACATAAAACAATCGATTTAATTATGCTTTAAACATATCTTTTGAGAGAAATGATAAAGCATTGCACTTCATCTTAATTTCACCCGCGAAAGAAGTGTTTGAACTCCATATTTCCATTTTGGTATTTTATTATATCATACGATATATATGTTACGATCAATGTGAGTAATCGGTTATTATATATAATAACCTGTCATTATTAATAATTGACATAAAAAATCCAGTTTTTACGTATAATAACCGCTTAACTCTTTGAACCCGGTTAGAGTGAGGATTCAAGTGCCTCAAAAACTGGAGTAAATTTTCATTCATGAAATCAGAATAAAATCCTCCCATTCTCTGCGAAAATTCCAGGAGGACGACACCCTCGGTTGCCCAATCAATTGTCAACAAAGAAAGGAACTAATTTTCTCCCTTCAAATCCACACAGACGGCCGAAACCGCCTGCGTCTGGCCTGTGTCGAATGAGGCAGTTTGAGGCGGGATAGGGATCAGAGGGTTAAAGATCGGGTTATTATATATAATAATCGTTTTATCACATTGACCGTAAGATATACACTCCGTTTAGATTTTGTTTAGTCCAATTTTTGTAATTAGTTTTCTTTATAAGCATAATTAAGACATTAGTTTCATTCACAAAAATACAAGTAGAAAAATCAGATGAGTTTAAAATATTTCTATAGGATTTAAAAGTGGTACACACACAAAAATAAAACAAAACAAAAAAAAAACTGGCACATAAATATACACTAAAATATCACACAAGAATAAATTTACCTTCCTCGACATTCAAACACAGCACATCACTTTGAGAAATCAAAAATGATTATCTTCAGTCTCTTTAATTTTTGATTTAACACAGACCGTACAGATAAATTTCTTCACCAAGATAATATTAGACATTATCATAATATTCTATACACACAATCCTGATCAACCCGTACAGATGGTTATCAAAATAATGGAAAGTCTTGCTGATATTAGTATTTTCAATAAGTATACTTTGAATTAACAAAATTAACAAATAAATATTTTTCATGGGAATTCATCATACATTTTCAATTTTTAATCAAGTAGGAACTGCAATTGTGTGTTTTGTGTCGCACATTCTTAGAAAACTTTTGAAAAAGCTCATAATATTGGCGCCTGTATGTTAGTTAAATATTCACTACATGCCCTTGCTACATGTGATTAAATTGTGATTTATCTATTCTGTAATCATTACACAACTCTGTTTAAATATTGTATTAAAGATATTGATAATTAAATTACATATTAATGCGAAATACTTGTTTTATGATTTCATCCCGACGTTTTCCCGAAAATCTACGACGCGGACCCGAAGTGCGCCTTTCTTATGTTTTATTAAGAGTAACTTTTGATGGCACCGTCTGTTGACAGTAAATAGAACTGCATTTCGTGTATGCGCAGTAAAACATTAATTACAACAAATACTCATATTTTCCGTAATATTCAAATTTTAATACAATGTTTCTTTTACGTATTTTCAAGTATTCTGTAAGTGTCGTACAATTCGAAAGAAAACTCTGCATGTTATAATGTAAAAACATGCGGAGTTTGAAATTTTCAATTTAATACCGATTTTTACTTATATTCTGATAAATATTTTTATTGTCTCACTTTGGATCCTAGTAATACTCCTTAAGCTCTTTAAAATGGCACCAGAATCAACTTGTTAGCTAAACGCGTTTCCACGCTACACTTATTTTTAACCTTACATAAAGCTAATTCAAAATAATCACATGCATGCGCCTACACTGGTACGACGAGTCACAGGCAAAAAAAACAATACTATGCGACAAATTCTTACAGATATGATCTATCGGTTGTGGGATCAACCATTCTTTTCGCATTATTAGTCTCGTAGTTATTAGTGATTCAAATCTGACAGTATTTTGTCACAGAAGAAAGTTCGACCGACTATGATTGTAACGAGAGGAATGACGTTCTCACGTCAAAAGAAGCTGATCCTAACCTCCTAACCTTTTAAAAAGATTTTGCATCACTAAAGTAAACTATGTTTTTTTTAATATTAAATCGTCAATTGTTATTAATGTTGATCTATTATTTCAGATGAAACAAGGTCTACCTTAATAGTACTCTTAAAGCGATTATGGATATCAATATTTGTGCTAATTCCAGTCTTCGCCATTAGACTTTGGAGACAATTATACTAATTAAATATTTCAATTAAGTCTTTCTTGTGGATCTTTTATATTTCCTTTATTTTGATAATTAGTTCTCTTTGTATATGTGCAATTATTTCAGTTTATTTACTCATTTATTTCATTTTAAAATAAATCATTTTGGGCATTGAAAAAAATGCATGATATAATTTGGCATTCACCAGAATAAATAATCATATCATAAGCGTAGACAATAATTAAAGAGGTAATAGTAAAAATGAAATTATTATCCATTTATAAAATATTTATTCAAATGTGTTTCTCAAAAATTATGACCATGACAATTAAACTAATGAGGTTTCATTAGCAAATTTTAGAAATTAATTAAATTGTTTATTATTTCTTTAATAATTTTAAAAACCATAATAAAAATACATTTCATAGATTGACGAATAATGAAATACAATACAAATAATTCAGCCCACAGAAACTTTTTTTTATTAAGCAAGAATTCTTCAGAAATATCAAAACTTTCTAATTATTGTCCATTGCTTTTTCATTAATATTTTTAAATTTATGATTGGCACTGAAAATACCTACTATTATTAACTCTAATTTTTATGCATCTTAAACCCTAATTGTTATGCGTTTTTTCGTTTATTTTGCTCTCTAAAAATATTTTCAAAGATTATGCTTACATATCTAAGATAGATTTATAATTATCTAGGCGATTTATAATTTTTTTTCTTTTCATCTGAAATTTTTTTTGCTAATTATCTGTTGAAAAGTTTAGCTATTAAATAAAAAATAGGAGAAACTGTTCCCTTTTACATTCGCTAAATATGGAAGCTAATTCATAGTGCTTGTTTTCAATCATCTTATTGCTACTAGTCTCCAATTTTAAAAACAAACTCATATTCTGAGCTATTTTAAAAAGCCCCCCCCCAAAAATGGAGAATAATCTTTAACTATTTCTTTTTTAGATTTATTAAAATATTTTTGTTTTGGGTAAGCCAAAGCTTAGAATTTTGTTGGCTGAAGAGTAATTCTGTTTTTTTCAGTGCAATCAAAAGTTGAATTTTTGAAAGAAGAAATATCATGAAATAATAGATTGACTATTTTTTTGATTATCTTTCACCATGTTTCAATCAGCAGGCTTTGGCAGTGTGCAATCAGAATTCCCATCTCATAAAAGTTCTCAACCTTATTTCTGAAAATTAGTTCCAAAAGTTGTTTGATATCCTCATAGGCAGCTGAAAGTTTTATCATTTAAGATCAGGAAGAAAGACACAAATTTTAATCTTTGATACACAAACGTGTAAAATGGTGAAAATTTTAAGGTGGAGTCGTCATATTTAATACTCAAACTTTTCGATTTAATGGTGGAGTTCTGTCCATCTTCTACATGGAGGAGTTCTGCTGTAGAATCTTTTGACGAATGATGAAACCTCTATGGGGCCAATGGTATCATTATGAAATTGAGAGCTTTCACGATTAACTGCTACTGAATGCTTCTATTTGGTAGAAATGTTTAATTTACGTAACTCATGAAAGTATACATACAAATGAATCCTTTGTTCCTTCGTTTTAAAGGATATTTGATATCCTCAAGGGCAACTGAAAGTTTTATTTTAGACTTTCAGAAAGAACAACACGAATATTAGTGTTTAAGACACAAGTACTTGTACAAATGTACAAAATGGTGGATATTTTAAGGTGGAATCTTATTATTATTTAATGCCAAACTTTTCGATTTAATGATGGAGTTTTATCCACGCTGGAAGAGTTTTTAACGAATGATGAAACCTCATAGTGGCACAATGGTAACATAATGAAACTGTAAATATCTACGATTCACTGTTTCTTATGCTTATGCTTGGTAATATTTTTTAATTTATCTAATTGAGAGTTCGCATACATATTAATGGCTTTGTCCTTTTGTAACAATAATTTTTTCAATCCAACATAACCTTTGGCATGTTAACGTTTTGAAGTGTTTTAAACACTTTCATGAAAATGGTTGTGCGAGTTTCTCACTCGGTAATCTTATGAATTTATTCTTCTTTTTATCGTATCTTATCAAATACTTTAAAAATGGGGCATTTTCTTATTTTTCAGAAAGAGCATAAGAGATGGGGTGTGGATGATTTTCTTTAAAAAAATTATGTAATACCCGTGTCATGAGCTCACTAATGTGTCCAAATAGTGTGAATTATTTAATGTTCTATTGTATTAAGATTTTCAGCAACCTTCTTTGTCGTTATCGGCTCTTTGAAGGTGATCAGGGAATTTATTTTCTCATTATTAACATTGAGTGGCATATCTTACGATGGTAGTTCTTTACGAAAATTACTTAATTGAAAATTAGCTAACTAATTTTAGCATTAGATGAACTCTAAAGCTTTCTTAATATGAGGAAAATATACGTTTTAATTTTGCAATTTGAATACAAAGCAGGAAAATAATTGTAGGCAAAATCACGCACTTCAGTTGTTAAACAAACCCTTTTTTTGTTGAAATATCAAACTGCAAAGAAATCTAATGCACCGATATCTTCTATTAAAAATCCCAAGATTCTTTCGACGAATCCGTTTGCTATTTTGGGAATTAATAAAGAATTTTACTTTCTTTCACACTTGTTAATTATATGATTTTCACATATTCCACAATCGGGTAACAAAAAGGTCTTATCCAAAATAATAATGATAATAACACCATCTGATTTACATTAAAAAAACTGATATGTGTTGTACAAATCTAAATTATTTAACGAGTATAATGTTAAATGCATAGTAGAAGCAAGCATTATAAATAGGCAAAACATTATCATCTATACAATACATTCTGGATGATTGATTTCTTAAGATTCTGATATTTAAATTAAAGAACGATTCTCTGCTTTATAATAATTCCAAAAGTCTTTATTCGTCATAAAGTCATTTTTTCATAATTTAAAAAGTCCTGTCGAATGTACATATTCTACATATTAAATGATAAAATTCTAATTATTTCAATAATAAAGATTTGAATTCAATTCATCTTGCTGAATTTTCATAGAGCAAAACAGGATAGTATATGCAGAAATATTTTATGCTTAAGTAATATAATGCAATCTTTAATTAAAATCGTATCAAATGAGGTATTCAAGATTCCTTATCAATCATTTTAATTTTTGCTTACTGAATTGCAGTATAACTATTAATATATGATTATATATGAAATCCTACGACATAAAGTTATAAGAAGGAATTAAATTAAGTACGAAATATATACAGGAACTCTAAATAATTATGAAAAGTTAAATACATTAATATATAAAAAAACAAATCCGAAAGTTGGTTTGTGGTTTATATCATATATTAATTTTTTTATCTGTTCCTTTAAAATCAACATCTATCCAAAATATGTTTCACTGATATTCTTCTATATATGTCTTATTGATGCATTAAAGAACTTAATGGGCAGTGGAAAAGCCCAATTAAGTTGTTAAATACCTCACAGTAAGTTTTGATATTCTTGAAACACATTAATTTTTTCATATAAAATGACATATCTGTCTTGTCACTCAAATAACAGAATTTTTGATTTTTAAATCTACAATTAACCCTCTTATACTGAGCAAGCCGGTCCCGGGCCTTCTAAATATTTCCCCTTCACAGCGACAAAGGCCGGTCTAAGGCGATTGGCTTTCTTTTGAGGGGAGGTTCTGAGATCTCTTAAGAGATAAGAGCGCTAGAGTGAGGATCTGAGATCTAAGGGATAAGTGCGGTAGGGGGTTCCAATTATCCTTGCCAACCACAACCCATTTCCGTGCGCCTTATGGTAAGGTTAGAGAAGGGAGTGGGTTGGTCGGGGAAATGACCACCGACCAATTTTGATCGTTTCCTCCCCAAAAGTCTCGGTTTTAGAGGATCTAGAAGAAAAATTTCGCCTCGAGGTTAAAGAGTTAAGTTGAAGTATCGACACAAAAATCAGACACTTATAGATATCTCATGTGTCCTTTACGTTCTCAAGTGGATCGAAATAATAATAAACTTCCCAAATAGGATGTGGCATCGAATTTTGAGGTTAAATAAAATCGTAGGTAAAGTAGCCCCTCACTTTTAATATATTTCATCGTTCATCTTCCTTTGACAACAAAAAACGGCAACATCGGTGTGTCAGCATTCTATTAAAATCACAACCTAAGTAGAAAAACAGTGATCTGTGCGCTACCTATATAGACTCAAACTTCATAATAAACACCTGTTTGTGTCAAGTTCAAAATATGTTCTTTTCTTAATTATTATGCCTGATAATCACATTATGAAAATAGTCATCCGATCGTAGTACTATCTTTTTCGTCTGGGGTGAAGAAAAAATGCACCAGAAAAAATATTTATTTACAGATGTTTTGTATTTGAAGTGGGGTGAACTGTTCCTCGAGTTCCCTTGTTGGTTGGTGGGAACTGGTCATTCCTCTTGTCGGTGGAAAATCACAATGGGAAAGTCAGGGATGATTTGTGGCTGATCGTGGAATGCTCTGCCCGCTGCTGGAGCCTCATGCTATAAGATGCTATTGGGCTCTTCAGAACTGCCTTTGACTTCGTTCCTCGAAACTTCTTTTTCTTCTGTGACGGGTCGGATCCTTGGAACGGGAAAAGATTCTGCGATTCGAGAGAAATGAACACATAATCAAAATTTGATGTTAACTTGAAAAAGAAATATTAAAAGCATACACAGAATACTAACTTAATAACAGTTATTCAAGTTTATATCACGCATTCAATTTATTAATTTATAAGAGAACCTCACATGGAGTAACATCCGCCCTGTCGTAGCTTTCTGGGTCAATTGAAGAACGGCCCGGATACTGAGGTCGGAGTCCTAATAACCATCACCGGCCTCGGCCTGGCCCCTCTGGTGAGGGGTAGCTCAACCCATACCATTACTGTATCCACCAGGGAAGCGTCAAACCGCTTACTTCATCCAGGTACTTGCAGTGCACCCCAGTGGGCATTCGAGAGTTTTCCCTCAACTTTCTCGTATACCTACATAATATGGCGCATTTTAGATCTCTTCACGTAGGCAGTTACTGCAAAAGTTTGTTACGTATCAACAGCTATAGTGCAAAGATCATGTACTTTAAATGATCTACCCAGAGTTTGGTGTTTTTGATTTATAGCGTAGGAATATGCAGAAACAGACTTACCGGCGATAGACTAGGGTATACCAGGGCTAGTTGGGCATAGGGGCACGTTGGTCCAGTCGCAATACTTTTCGGTATTTAGCGCAGCCATTCCAGACAGGTGTGCATTATCCACGCCCCCTCTTCATTTCTTCCACATCCGCGTCATTGAAGAAGTAGTGTTGATTAAAGAACCAGGCAGAATTTTGTAATTTTTGCTAAGCTGAGTAAATTTTCTCACTTATGAATAACCATTTTTCTTCTTTCCTTATAAATTATAATTTCCATTTTTACAAATAATATTCAGAACGATAATTCTTCATTGTTACTTTACTTTTTTGTTTGCTTATCGAAATGCTTTCAGAATAAATCCCTACACTCATGAGGAACAAAAATGGCGATATTGGGCTAGTTGGGCCATTTCGCATGGGGCACGTTGGCCCGCGCTGATACACAAGGTTTATCAGGATATGCGTTACAGAAATATATTTGAATATGTGGGTGAAATTGTACCAGATTTATTATGGAAGATACTTGTTATGAAAAACCATGCGGACACAATTTTGAATATAATTATACAATACTATTTGACGATGACCATAAAATCCATATTTCAGTTTCTATTGAATAGAAATGCAAAAAATCTGTATATAATACACATAATGTGGATAATAACACAAATACGTTACTTAAATTAATAAAGTATAATAATATAGAAGAATGTTTTGTGGTAGTCGCTTCATGCTAGTAGTGGGCCAACTTACCCCGCAGTCGGGCAGGTTGGGTCAAGCGATCTGGTGTCAGTTTGAGGTTTTAAATTAATACTGATAGTTATTATGTTCAAATTTTACTATGGCGAATTATTTCTGAAGTTCACTAATAGTGTCAGCTTAAAAAATTTTGAATTCGCTTTTTTAACAAATTCTTAGAAGAAAAAACGGCCCAACTAGCCCCGGTCTACCCTATCACACCATTCACGGATTTGCACAAAGTGACGCCCAACTACAATTCTGGTAATAAGACCATATGCCAAATTTCATCTAACTCGCTCACTGTGTTTTTGAGGTATCACGTTCACACGTACATGGAAAGAAATAGTTCCTTAAATGTGTTTAAGAATTCGGGGAGGTAAAAAAGGAGTGTACCACACTATAAATGGTTACCCATTTTCTTTCTCTCTTGGATTACAGCAAAATACCCTTATCTTCGTTTCGGATATTTCCGCGCCTAAAATTAAATACACATTTTTCTGACATTATTTTTAGTACTCTAAAACACTGATTTTTAACATGATAATGTTTCTAAGCTGGATACTGTAACAATTACCCTAATTACGGGGGTTATCAATATAGAATATTTTTAACATAATGTTTCTAAGCTGGATACTGTAACAATTACCCTAATTACGGGGGTTATCAATATAGCATATGAAGCGGTGAAGGTTACTGATGTAGCCGCTGAAAGCATAAGTTCGTGCGAGGCATGATAATCACAGGCAGAGTGATGGACGAGTACAATATCCTAACTACTATGTACACAGTACTTCACATATCATTAGCATGTATACTCTCCTACTTCAGAAGGGGTTCTTCATGGTGACACAGTACAGGTAACACAGAATAAGAACCAGTGGCGAATCCAGGGGGGGGGGACTATCGGGGTGCAGCTCCCCAGAACCAAAATTCTCGGATTTTATTTAAAATCACTACAACTTTGTTCTTAATTTTAATTAAAAAATAATAAATTCGTGACAACATTGCTTTCTGGCTTGACAGGTTCTCGAAAATTTTCCTCCTTTTCTAGTCATTCCGTTTGTACTTGTATGTTGACCGGTATCGAAACATTTTTTGGCTGGTTATTTCATTGTATTTTTATTAAATTATCAAGTATTGTAGTGTTCTTTATGATTATCTGATTAGGGTGAGGAAAGTCTGTAAAGTAAAGTGTTTTGCTTAATAGCCATGAGGTTTGGCATTGTCACTACGATACAAAATTTGTATCAACCCCAGCTCTCCCTCGACCGAATCCTGGATTGCCACTGGATAAGAACACAACCTTTAGAATGAAAACATATTTAATATAACAAAAATTAAGTTAAAAACATAAATTAAACCACATATGACCACTCGGCAGATGAAAATAAAAGTGAGAGAGTGAACGTGGTAACACCTGATACCCAGCATCTTCTTGCCATTGGTTAACGATGACATCACCAAAGTGGGCGGTTAAATATATGCAATTGCAGTTTACGATACGATGGTGAATGCCACAATAACATCTGTGAATAGCGTGATGCGACATGCATGATGCGAATTCCTCGCTGACTCGTAAACCTTGGGTGAGTCGGTGGCGTGGGTTATGTGGCATGCATGGTGCAAATTCGGATACGCACTCCAGGAAAAAAAATCCAAAACAGACCTTCTTTCTGAAGAAAGACCTCAATGCAGATAGCGTAAATGCCCCAGCCAAAGGTGTGGGTCTTGATCCTGTGGTATCTCTAATTTGCAATAAGTCATTTCTTATCAGTACCTCATTGTTGACCCTCACACCCTACCCAGCTAATCAATCAAAATGTCAAACAAAGGAAGGGGAAGAAATTGAAAAATACGTTTCAGCATTTTAGAGACAGTTCACAAGAGACGAAATATCCGAAGGCTGACCTGCTTTCGGCGTCTTGACCATACTGAAATGCGTGTTTCCGCTTATGGATAGTCCAGTCGACGTAGAAATACTGTGAAACGTTCAGAGGGTTAAAACAACGAACTCACAAATTAGATCACTTTAAATATAGTAAACCTATTTTTTTAAAAAAAAATTACATTAATTTTTACGAGCTTATATATAGAAACAAATTCCTAAATCTTACCAGGTCTCGAACAACAGGCTATCAATGATTTACCATGAAAACCGGTAAAAAACGCCACTGTTTCCGATAGGCTTGTACTGGAAGCAAGACCAGTCAAAAGTGGATTTATACTTACGTATATCACAAAGTTGATTAATACTTTCAAACTATCAATACTACTAGAAAGGCATATAAAACATTTTAAAACAATAACAAAATGTCACCAGACGTTTCATAGCTATGTGTGATGAATAACTACTGATATTTACTTAGAATTGTAAAAAAAATGTATTTATGAAACAAAGCAGAAAAATGGTACCATTACATTACAAACTATCAATACTCACTAGAAAGTGGCATATAAAAACATTTTAAAAAACAATACATAAAATGACACCAAGGACGTCCATAACTATGTGATGAATAACACAGATATTTACAAAGAATTATAAAAAAATGTAGTTTATGGAAACAAAGCAGAAAATGCAACCATTCCCTTACTAATATTTCAAAAGTAACACATCAAACATTTAGGAAAATACAAATATAACACAATTTTGGATTAAAAAATAAATTATCTGTTTTCGAACTTAATATATTGTAAAAATTCTAACCTTTAATTACTTAATGTATGGAGGTAGGCTTAATAACGGAAATAAATGTTTCAAGCTTTATGTTGGGATTAAACAGAAACTTATCCATTAAGGTAACGTGTTTTCAAATAATAGGTTTTAAACTGAAAATTTGTTTTATAGAAAAAGGTACAAGTCAGTTGTTTGATAAAATGAATATAAACATTAGGAAATAACGGACATACGCGAAAATAAAACTTTTTCTTCATTCTGAGGAAAAGTATTTTAGGTCTCCGAAGTTAGATAAACAGGATAATCGAAACAGTTTGTTTTAACTTGTTTTCATCTATCAATACCATTCGAAAACTTCGAGAATAAAATGAGAATTGCTGTAAATTCATGAGTAGTCCAAAAAGTATTCCATTTTACATCATTTTAGTTTAATTCTTTTTACTTTGTTTTCCTTTCTGTTTCAACTATTTTGAATTTCTTATTACTCATTTAAGATAAGTAATCTTTCAAATGAGAATCGCTCGTCGACTCTTTTTCAGATAGAAAAACAAACTAGTTTAAATTAGGGAAAATGGGCTATATAGCACTGGTCTTTTTATAATGTATATAGCAATGGTCTTCACCTTCTTTTGAATGTAGCGCAGGTCTCATTTTATATTATATACAGGTTACGTCTTCACTTTATATTATACGTTGCAATGGTCTTCACTTTTTATTGAATGTATGTACGTCTTCATTTTATATTGTATATAAAACAGGTCTCACTTTATATTATATGCTGCAATGGTCTTCTATTTTGTAATATGTACTACGGGTAATGACATTTTAGTTGTTTCTGAAGTTACAGCCATATTTATTCAATACCTAAGACATCCTTAGAAATTCTAGGAGATTCTTTTCTTTCCAGGTAACTAGTGTAGGTAAAAATAAAGCCGCATGGAAGAATAGTTGAAGAGCGTCAAACGTTGTTTAACAACATTTTAGTGAAAATCAAAAAGCCCCTGGGTTGGTTCTGTTTAGCACAACAGTTTATGGTTGTGTTTGCTGTGATAGTGATTTGTAACGAAAAGGTTGTATGAATGACGTCAATGAGTTACCATCAGGAGTTGTTTAATCTGTCACGAGAGCATGATTTAATTGCAGATGACCACACAGAAGGAATCCGGAAAATGCCCACAAGAACCTCTGGGTACTTTTTTTGATACACCTATAAGGTTCAGTGTTTACTTTGACTTTTCGTACAATTTCACAATATGTCAGGTTTCGTGTTTAACCCGTAATAAAGAAGAGAGCCGAGTCTGAATTTTGGACCCTTCCCTTCGACTATTGTAAATTATATTTTTGTTATTGTAAAGTATGCTGCGTTATGCTTTCGTCCGATTCAGAGATGGTGGAATAAATCTAGTACCATCTTCTGTTCGTACAATGCACTGGATCAAATTTTAATATTCTACAACTTTAAGCTATAGACTTTAAAAGATTTGTTCCATGGAAAAAATCTGTTCTTCAGAATTTCAACAACAAATAGAAAAGTCGAAACAATTTTTAAAACTAGTTTTAAAAGCCAACTTGAACCTTTGATTCTGGTGGGGTATCTCTATTTCCACCGATTCAGAGATGCTAGAATAAATCTAGTACCATCTTCTGTTCGTATAATGCACTAAAACGAATTTTAATATTCAACATCTTTTGCCAGACTTCAAAAGACTTGTTCCATGGAAAAAATCTGCTCTTCGGAATTTCACAACAAATAGAAAAGTCGAAACAATTTTTAAAACTAGTTATAAAAGCCAATTTGAGCCTTTGATTCTGGTGGGGTATCTCTATTTCTACTTGGTCCAGATTATTTAGACAAGTAATCCTGATGATGGAGAAGTCTGACAAGTTCTGTTTCTCAGAGCGACCTTGAAGACCTAGGCAACAACCGAAACAGAAGTCTGACTTAGCTACTGTATATGGAAACAAGTTGCCTCCTTTGTGGACTTTTAGGCGAAATTGATCAACAATTCTGTTCTGCTTGAAGGAAAATCAGGATACCTTCCAACAGCCAGCCTGATCACAGCGATCATTTCGATACTAAAGCTCAACATCGAACTACAGTTATTGAATAATTCTGGTTAAGAGCCAGAGGGTAGAACCCAAAATCTTCTTCCTCTTATTCATGTTTCTTAAACCTACTATATCTTAACCCACTAGGCCAATGATTGGCTTTTATCTTTGATACATTATATAACATATGGAAAGGAACTAAAAATGTAGATAAAGCAAAACTGAATGTGTTACTTTAAAATATTTTTTGACCTGGTGATTTCTCTTTCTTCAATATTTAAATATATGAGAACGGAGCTACTACCAGAAGAATGACTCACGTATTTTCTAAATATTCATTCAATTCCGACTTTTAAGCAGATTAAAAATTCACTTAGTAAGCTGAAAATTGTTTCAAAATTGTGCTGATGCTTACAGTTATGATTACAGGAAGCTCCATTTTGAATTCCAATACAGGAGATATAATGTATCTACAACTCTCTAAGTTCTCCATAGAAAGCTGCTATAAACACATTTTAAATATTTCTGATTTAAATCAAATTGCTGTATATTTTATTCCTGAAATCAAAAATTTCAAAAATGGAAGTTGTAATAAAAAATGGTGAAAATTTTGAATTAATAGTAAACTTTTAAGAAGCTTGGAAATTTATATATTTTGTGACTGATGAATGAGAAATACTAAAACAAATTAAAATGGTCTGATTGGTAAAAAATTATTTTTCAAAAATAATATGAAATCTGTTTATTTTTGATTCAAGTAAATGTTTTGTTAATTTAAAAAAGCAAACATTAAATGAACATAGAATACATGCGTTGAATTTCAGTCTAGACGAAGTTTTGAAATCTCTAAAACTTATTAAAATTAAAATATGAAATTATTTTTAGAATTGCTTCGAAATAAAATCAAAATATGCTTGAATTCAAATTTATTTCATAAATATAAATTTAATGGAGACTGGTTTGAAATGGAAGGTTAATGAGAAAAATATTTTAAGGTGAATTGATTTGAAAAGCAATTAAAGTCAAATTTTAAAGAATACTTTTAATGACAGATTTTTATTCATTAAAAAAAACTGAAATTTGTTTTCAAGAGTAGGAGGAATTCATTAAGTTGTAAAAGGAATGAAACACTACATAAGTTTTACGTTTCTTTTAAATTTCATTAAAAGAGAGTATGACACAAATAGTTTCAAAAGTCTTAACATTTGTTATATAACTGTTTTTAGGGCAGAAATAATTCTCAGATTTTATTTCTTCAAATAATTCGATTTGCAGGCGTGATAAGTATGATATCTTGGTTTTATTGGTGGAATTTTGTTATTTTCTTTTATACTTCTTTATCTTACGCGAATGAAAAAATGTAATGATACAAGAATTGACAAAAATAATAAAATGCTTTCTATGGAAAGAAGAAATTTAAATTCAAAATACCTTATTTTCATGTAGTGCTCATTTAAAGAAAACAAATGATTATTTCCGAATTCTTTGTTTTTATTTATATCAAAGATATACAACAAATGTTTTAAATGTTTAAATTATTTTCCTAAAAAATTATAATGGCTTTCAATGAATACTTTGAAACTGTTGAATGATAGAGCTTATTTTTGAGTTAACCTCAAATTAAAAATAATCAACATATCTTTTCATTACATGACTGAATTCAATGAAGAGATTGGGAGGGATGAACAACTAAAGAGTTATAAAAACACTATTTTATAAATGTTTAAGAATCAACAACACTATGGAATTTATCACTTTATATTATGGTCTTTTCTATTTTTTATAAGAGACAAAAAATAGTTTTCTAATATCTTTTCTTAGCAAATTAGTAAAGAACAAGTTTATGTCAATAATTATTTTCATAATGACACATTTTTATGTTATATTTCAGTTATTTAGTTCATACAATTTCGTCTTTCCAGAAATATACTCTTCTTGGCTCTTCATTAATTTTATTCATACGGAAGAAGCATTTTTATTTATTTTTCGTAGCTTCAACTCAAATATATGTTAAACAATTTATGAATTCAGTAGTTTGATGCAAAATATTTGATTTTGGCTAGTTTATATAAATAGAATGAATCGTACCTTTGTTTCTAAAAAAAATGAGTTATTAAGTAGAAGCTAGTTTCATGAAAATTTTGTATTGTCTCAAGAATGATGTTAATTTTCTTAATTCTTTCACCATTATTTACTTTAATAAGATAACTATAAATCAAGTTAAAAAAATTCACTTGCTATAACAATATAGTTTAGCAAAAATATGTCAATTGTTGAATTGTTTTAGGTGAAATGTAATAAGTCACCTTGACTTCTAAAATAGTATAAGAAGACGCGAAATTCAGAGATTTTGGTAGGAAGCGGTTAAAATTTTAATTCTTATTTTAATTAAGATTCATTCTGAAATCAAAGTTTAAATATTTTCATTATTTGACAGTCATTATTTTTTAACTTTTCATAGAAATATAATTATTCAGAACTGTAAATTTGTTTAATATTTCAAGGGAAATATTAATATTTTTGTTTTATTTTTTAAATTTAATCACTTGCTTAATTAATGACAAATAAATACTTTATGTCTAAAATGCAAAATCGTTCCTTTTTTCAACATATCTAGTTTCCATATTTAATAATCTGTTTCTCTGAATAATCTTTTCTGAAATAACTTAAACAATCTGATTTATTTACCTCTTTATTCAAAAAGCAATATAATAATGAGATGAAAAGTCCTTGAGTTGCACTCAGTACATGGGCTGTGTAGAACCATATGGCAAACTGTAAAGGTGTACCATCTATGGGACCTGGTATTACGTCCATGATGTTCGTAATTCCAAGTAATGGTAGTAATAAAAGAGCAGCGCGAACGGCTTTCCTAAAATAATTAATAAATATTAGAAGAGGTATCAGTTTGAAATGCAGCATGCATGCAGAATGCTTGATTACAACATGTGCAAACTTCTGAATGCTCAAAGACATCTATAAATCAAACAGATACGTAAAGTTGGAAATGCAATATTTATAACATAGATGGTTCTTAAGAAACCCTATGATAACCTGACTTAAACATTCATTTTGATATAGAATTACTGGAGAATACTTAACCCTACATGTACCAAGGTGGGTTCAAAAAGCGAGAGTGGTCTCCCCTAAACTTTCCCGTATACTGGCCAGAAAGGTGTCATTTTCCCTCCCCCTGCGCGAATAAAAATTGCGAACCATCTCTAACCCAGAATGCCACGACTATCCAAAAGTTTATTTTGGTGCGCGCGTGAGTCGAAAGGACGGTAATAGTAGTAGCGCGATTTCGAAGGTCATGAGTAGCTCCAATACGCAATTTGGCCTTCTTAGATAAAGAAAATCTAATGTGCAATTTGAACGCCATTTTTTTAATCGATTGAAATGGAAATTGGACACAGATCTACCATTAGGGTTAGAAGATCGCATACCAAATTTCATTTATCTAAGTAATTGTATTTAAGAGTTATGTGTGGCGTTCAGAAGTATGCGATTATACAGACTGTCAACCCTTAGACGGATTTGGCACAAAATCTGATACGGACATATATTCCGGATGATAAAACTGCGTGCCAAATTATATCCATCTAGCTTTGCAATTTTTTGAGTTAAAGTGTTCACATGAATGCGGACAGACACACTTCCCGTAGACAACTTTTGTCCAAAATTTGATAGAAACCTACAATGTAAAGATCATATGCCAAATTTCATCCCCGTAGCTCTAATAGTTTTCGAGTTATCGTGTTCACAAACAGACATAATTCCAAAATTGTGTTTTTCGGACTCGGGGAGGTCTAAAACGTGGAGATTCTTCAAAATCTCGAGTTCGAATTTTTTTGACTATTACAATACTTTCTCTTTGTATACTTCGTATACGAGAAAGTAAAAATTTTCACTTTTTTCAGATAACGATTTTTATGCATGTTTCTTTAGTATCATATCATAACTCTGGTTTTTGTGTAAAAAATAAAGTAAATTTTATTGTCTTTCTGTCAATATTTTTAATTTTTAAAAAATAATCCAAAATTTCTAAATTTTCGTGGAAGACACAAAGTATCCTCCCTTGGTGTAACGTGTCGCCATAATGTGCATGAAGTTATTTCCTGTTAAAGTTGAAGATTCTGACGCTAGGTGTCGCTACGGGCAAGCTCACGCAATAATGCTTACTCTGTAGCTTTCAACAATGAAAATAATTTTTGTTTTCGGTTTATCCCCTATTAAGTGCCGCAACTTAGTAGAAACAAAGCGAAACGCTTCCTATTGAGCCGCCATTACGTTAGTGTTGTCTGTACTGTTGTTGCTGCAAGCAAGTTTTTATTACAAGCGTTTTTTGGAAAGTGTAAATTTCGGCAAGTCATCTTATACATATTATATTTGCATTTAACTTGCACTTTTATTTCTTGGTTTGGGATGCTTATGTGGGCTAATAGGGCACATTTTGAGGTTTATTTTCGTCTATAATCCATCAATGGTTCGTTTCCTGGATCTATATTTATAATCTCCCAAAACAAATGTCCATTAGGCGATAAATATGGAATACCAGTTGGGTGACAAATGGAAATACAAATATGGAATAATATTCGATATTCGTAAACTATTTGTTAAAATACACTGAAGAATGGACTCACACAGAAGGTGTTTGTTACTATAATGGAAGCTACGTGTACGATTTTTGTAAAAATCAGAATTTTCTTTTGTAAAGATTAGAAATTTGTTCGTAAAAATTAGAAGAATTTCCGTTGATTTCTATACACTATCATTCATATGTGATATTTTTTCATCTGAAAATTTCCTTTAATTAAACGCATTATATTATGTATTACTTTTCTATTGTGATGCATTTAAGCATAATTAATAGTGGAGACTTCTTTATCAAAAATAATATGTTTATTGAACGTCTTCCACAGCACAAACATGTAAAACAAACACATACAGTTACATCACAAACGTTACATCCCTCACTGACATCGAATTTCATGTTCAATCATAATTATTCTTCTCCGTTGCCAGGCAACGTTAGCAAAACACAAATATATCAATGCCACTCTATTTTTATAACCTTAGAAAAGAATTAATACCAAACGATTTTTTAAATTAATTTCTTTTACAGTCAAACGATATTTTAAAATTAATTTCTTATATATATTTGTAGAATTATTAAAATATTTAAAGAAAAGAAATTAATTAGATAAAACATCGTTTGGTTAAAAGAAATTAATTTAAAAAATCGTTTGGTATTAATTCTTTTCTAAGGTTATATATATATATATATAATTTATATTCGTTAGAAATATCATACTATCAATAAAAAACTTAATTACATTTCCCCCATTTTTTGCCCATTTCTATTAAAGATTTTTAGGAATTCCATATTTGCCACCCTTTTAGATATTTGAGAATTTTAAACTAAACAGATACATTTTTAAATATTGTTGTTTTCTCTCAAGTTGGAAAGAAAATATTTTGTGTACACTTAGAAAACAGTTCACTGATAAATATAACAATGACGTTTCCATAAATCAACATTTCTAGTCATAAATATTTTGCCAAATGTAAATGTTAATTCCATATTTGTCTCCCTTCTTCTATGTCTCTTTATTGTATATATCTGGCGGAATTTTTGCAAGAACTTTTGGTGGAGCATCTCAGTAGTCACTGCATAGTGAAATGTGTTCTCAGTACAGTGGAGCTTTGACCCATTTGAGCCACGCCATTCGCTGAATATAAAATGAGACATTTAGACAAAAATAAAGTTAACTTGGTTGTCCCATACATTGCATCCAATATCTCTGGCTCTGTACCGCCTTGGTTACTTATGTAGGGTGAAAGGAAGGCTTTGATGTATAAATTCCTCGCAAACAATGCTGGGGATCTTGCCGCGCGATCTTAGTAGCCTATTCCATAATTATGGGTTTGATTCTGTTTTCAAGTTCCTCACTAAGATTTGAAATAAATCTTCAGAACATATTTTAAATTTGATTTCAATTCAAATTTCATCCATCTAGATTGTACCGTGTCTGAGTAATCTTGCTCTCGTGCACACGGAGTCAAAATTCTAAAAATATTCTTTTCGGACTCCAGGAAGTGTAAAATATGGAGATTAATCACGTTCCCGGGATCGAATTCTTTGAGGATCACCATATTTTCTCTTTGTAAACTTGGTATACGAGTGAGTGAGTTTTTACAAAAATCCTTGTTCATTAAAAGATCTTTATTTAATTGCATATTACTGTGGAAATTTGGTCTTCAAATAGAGGCTAATTTGAAAATCTAATGGTATTTTGTTAATAAATATGCTGTTAACACAATTATTATTTTTTAAGGAAAAGACCAGAAAAAGTAAATTCTGTTTTCAAAAGAATGGTAATAACACTTAAATTTAAAAAAATAAATCATTAGTTATTATCCATCTGAATAAAGAATATATTTAGATACGAATATATTTCTGAATTATCTTATTATTAGATAATGATTTATTTATAGTGATTTGTTCGTTGTAGAAAAACACTGGAGCACTACAATAAGCCATCCAATATGAAAAAAGTCTCTAGAACCATCTCCACATAGTTTTTTATGTTACGGAAACTTTCTCAATTTTCTTCTGGAATTTCAATATAAGAAGGCAGAATATTTGACAGATTTTCTGTTTGTTCTTTGCATTCGGAAAAGTTTAGGTAGATGTATTCTCTCATGCTATGAAATCAATGTTGGTATTGATCCACGGGCCACAGAGGATATTTTTATAGAAAAGTTGTGTAGGCTGAAAAGAGTAAGGTTGCTACTTTTCCTTCTGTTAAAAATATGCAATCATTGTAATATTTTCAAATAAAGGAGGTACTTTTCCACCTAGGAATAAATCATCATAATTTATACAATGAAAAGTTTATACAAAACAGGAAAATGAGACTTTTTTACTGTCCCGTCAGCATTAAAAATGATTAATAATCAAGAATTTAACAACTATTGTTGGCGGTCCATTAAAGGTTAAATAAATAGTCCAAATTAGTGTAAAAATTATTTACTTAAGCGTTAAGTTACACACAGACTTTACACAAAAATTTCAGAATTAGGACAAAATTAAAGAAGAGCGTAGTTCATAGCATGCATCACGTGCCATCGCTTGATCTCAACTGGCGTAATGCCGTTAAAGTCTTCAGAGGGCGCTATCTCTGACGTCAGTCATGGTTAGCGTTACAAGAGCGACTACAATACTTAATTTCAGATAAGATATTCAATCTAAATCTTAAGGTAGGCAGATCTGTATAACTGATAAAAGGATCGAATTTGTTTCAAATTATACAAAAAGGGCGTGAATCACTAAGTAACAAGTTTACAGTCAGTCATCAGTGTTTCGTTAATGTCATTTTTAAACCACGTCGAACGATATTTTTAACCCTCCGAGCGGCGCATGCGTCTTTTTACGTTCTTCATTTTCAGTTCAAAAGCGGATAGCTCGTATTTATATGTATATTTTCTTAAAAATCATGGATAAAGTATTCTTAAGATTTAAGAGATATAATTAAATACAGAAAAGATCGATTCATTTACTTTAAAAGTTAATTTTTCTAACCTGACAGCCAAAAGTTCAAAATAATTGGGCGCTCAGATTGTTAAAATTTAATGTAGTGTGAGTATGAGTTTAAGACATGAGCTCACCACGATTTGCACACATAAAATAATTAATTCCTCAATGAAATGTTTTGGATCATAGCAATGTTACGAAATATAATGTATCAGGATACGAACCAATAGAGTAGGGGTTGAAAATATTTGGATTTAGACTAGGTGTTATTTTATAGGCATTGACTTTGAATATCAGTCTCGATAAAGTTATGTACTGTCATACTTAAATTTCATACTTAATCACACAATCATACCTAAATAATAGTATTTCACTCGTTTAATAATTAAGATTACTATATGAAATATAATAATAAGGGATCTTATTATGAAATATAATAATTAATAATATAATAATATGGTAGTTAACATTATGCTGAAAAAAATCGATATGCGAACAATTGAATACTCTGTCAAATGTTCGTGTCAATACTTGTTCAGCTTAACTACAAAATGAAACATAATTTATGTTTTATTACAATTACTGCTGTTAAGGGTGTATTTATTTTACTTGCGAACAAGTAAATGCGTGATTAAAACCTGAGATACTGTCTGTAAAAGTTATATTTGTTAACGTTTGTAGAATATCGTTTGGATGGAACTTTCGATCTTTCCCTATTTCAAGCTTTCGTTAAAAATAACGTAAAATGCTGATAGTTACTGAAAGCTAACTTAAAAGTATAGTTTTTTAATACATAATATTGTCATTATTCTGTGGGGAACATATTTCTATATTTCCTTAGGATTTTTAATGGATAGTATTAATCTTCATTACTTTTCATTATCATTTAAAACTTTATAAACAAAAGAAAAGGTACGTTATATAGAAATATTTAAAGAAAAAGGAGTCAACTATTATTTTATTGTTTTAGGATTCACTTTTAAAAACCTTACCTAAATGCGTGCAATTAAACATCCGAATTCAACCCAAATCCATGCAATATTACATTTTTTCCCTTAAATATTTAGCAAAAGCAGCTACAGTTCAAAATGGCATTTTAGAGCTTAACATTGTGAATAGTATTCTACCTTCAAAACTTTTAAGTAATTTGAACTAACGTAGGAATATTTATGAATGAAATTTAACTCCTTACCTGATTTGTTGGAATTCACTTGGGGTATTTACTTGAACTTTCATCAACACAATGCAGACAATATTCAATAATATCACAAAGTTTATCTGTAAAAGGAAAACAAACACTAATGAAAAGCAAGAATAAAAAGGAATTTCTAGCCTTAATCAATTTTCGGATGATATATGAAGCGATAAAAATATATTAAGCATATTATTTTCTTGACTGTGCATTAATTAAACTTATCATAGTGTAATTGGTAGAAGTTAATTCTCGCATGTGGTAATCTAATTAAGTGTAAGTGTTCATAAAACTAGCTTTTTTTGTTTCGTTGACCTCTTTTCGTGAAAGTAAGTGCGTTTCATTACTTTTTTCAATTGCAGATTCGTGCAGGGAATTTCTCAGACACCGACAAACTTTTACGGCTCTCCTTCATAAATTAAGCAGCGGGTCGCCTAGTGTTAAGGTCTCGACTTCGGGACCAGAGGGTTCCAGGTTCGAAACCCGATTCCACTGAAGATCCTCCTTGTTTGGGGCCCGTTGTACGTTAACTCATACGTAGTGGCCGGCGCAGTTTAACCAAAAATGGCTCTTGCGCCATTAAACCTCAATCAACCATAACCATACGTAGTGGCCAAACGTCATCCCGCTGGAGTGGTGCGGAAGCTTGGAGAGGAGAAGCCGTCCTTGTCATCTGACCGCGGTTCAAAATTACGAGGTCCATCCCAAAATGGCTCTCGTGTTGTTTCAAAATAGGACGTCAATATAACTAAACTAAACCAAAACTCCTTCATTAATCCACAATTAGTAACCAATGTCTCTTTCGTGAGTTTATTTATTAAGATGATAATTGCTTTATAGTAAAAACAGCTTTTAGAAATATACTTTTATTAGAGAACTAAAGGGCAGGATTTTTTATTTTAAATATTTTCTACTTGTCTGTCCTGTATTAATCCACCATTAGTAATCATTGTTTCAATCGTAAATTTATATATCAAGTTGATAAATGCATCATGAAAAACAGGTGAGACACAAAACACTTTTATGAGAGTACAAAAATGTATTTTTTTCATTTTAAATATTTTCTACCGTTTCGTTTATAATGCATCAGGGAATGTTCAAATAAATTTTGTTTTAGATTTTTAACAGGCGGTGAACACTTATACAGAATCAAAATATGAATTAAATTTATGTATTATTGATAATTAAGTTCGAAAATAATTAAATAGAGTATTGTCAGCAAGAATACATAAGTGTACAAAATTTTAAAACTCCAACACTGCAGAAAGTGAGGAATAAATATACTACAAACTTCCATCAATACAAACATGAAGCAAGTCAAGTTAGATAAAAATGTATAAAAATGATTGCACATAAGTATTTGTTGCGGTTAATGTGGATAATCGGATATTGTGGATAATCACAGCGGTAATTGTTCATAATAACCGGCGAATATTCACAATAATCAAATAAGAAGGTTCAAGTGAATAATTTGAGAATTTATCACATTAATAGGTTATTATGAATAATTTCCGATGAAGTTTGGTCAATGTAATTAATTACATTGACATGTGAGATCTCATTGACCGAACTTCATTTGTAAAAGTGATTTATTAAGAAAAATTAATCTAACATTCAATGAGCAAGCGAAGCTGCTAGGTTCCGGCTCCCGCTGCTAGCGAGGCCGTATGATTTTTTTTAAGTTAAAAAAATTTGCCCGGTGCCCATTTCAAATGCCGCAGGCATTGCAGACACAATTTTCCCTCCTTCATTGAGTAATTAAGGAAACTGAGATTCCTTACATTCAATGAGCTGGCGAAGCTGCTAAATTCCGACTCCCGCTGCTAGAGAAGCCGTATCATGTTTTTTAAAGTTAAAAAATTCTTCCCGGTGCCCACTTAAAATGGCGAAGGCATCGCGAGTACTTTTGAAATTCTACATTTGAAACAGGAGATTGTGCAAAGACAACCCACACATACATTGAGTTCGAAAATATATAACTCTAAGCGATTCTGTGATCAACGAGCCTCAAATTTTTAAAGAGAAAAAACCAAAATAGACTTGAACCGAAAATAATTACATTGACCAAGCTTCGTTGGTAATTACTCATAATAATAGTTAATGTTATCAATTCTCATAAATTATTCACTTGAACCGGATTATTTGGTTATTATGAATAATCGCCTGTTATTATCCACAATAAACGATTTTCCACTTTGATCGTAACAATTACCGTTTTACTTTACAGAACGGAGAAATGTATACGTAAATTTCAGCGCTTCCATTAGAGCAAATAAGGAATTACAAAATTTAAATTTGAAACAAAGTATGATGATTTTGTAGGAAGGAAATCCAGTTTCGTCAAATATTGGGTAAATCCCTCTAGTTATTCTCAGA
>BGPR01002881.1:91158-129531 GCA_013235015.1 Araneus ventricosus | reverse complement strand
TGTCACTAATAAATTTAATTACATTACGCTACATTAATATTTATCTTAACAATGCGTAAATTAAATTTAATTATCCCTGTTATGTTACAAGAAAATGGTATGAGCTAAATAGTTTTGAATAAAGATGCTTAGAAGAGAATAATTGATGATTAGAAATTTGTCTTTGAAGTAAGTAATAGCCATGATTAATTTACAGAAAATTTGATATTAATAAATTTTAATTTATTTTATTTACAGTGCAATGAAAAATAGCAACCTTTATGAGAAATTTAATGTGAATCATAAACTAAAAGTCTTCAAGAGAGGAAATTAGTGTTTTTTTAGTTAATAGAATCCCTGCCCTTCATATTCTGTAACGATGCTTTAATCACAATTTAATTATTCAGATCCATGTTAGAAATAATTTGGAATTCAAACGATCACATTGTAAAAAAAGTTTGCTGAAATATTAAATAAAATATTTTTCTCATGTTTATGGAAGGAAACCGTAACAACGGAAATATATTTGGAAAAATAATACGTAGGTTAACGAATTATTATTAAATATTATATTAAATCATAAATATTAAAAATTATTGTATGAAATTAGAAACGCAATCTCATTATTGCTTAGAAAACAATAACTAAAATTAATTCCCTATAAATATAAATGAAAGCGTATACGTCAGGGACGTTTGAAAATATTATAAAATTCGCGATACAATTACAATACAGAAAGTAATCGGTTCTAAAAATTGAATTAAGAATAAGAGAAGAACGGAAATTTATGATTTGTTTGAGAAAGATCGACAACAATCACATTTCTTCTTATCAATATATGACGTTACACGCACGCACACACACACACTGAACGAATGAAATATTTTCCTCAGTGTGTAATTATTGTTCCTATCTAAAGTATCGCCAAATAAAACATTTTCACCCGTTATTGAATTGTCATTTCTGTATATTCGTGTATGGTCTTCCTCATCCGAATGGTGTTTCCGGTCATGATTCCGGCTTGCTTTTGTTCTTCTTTACCACCCCTAACACTACATACGCCGAATTTCGAATCAGCCTCTATTTAAGTTCTCCACAATAGCCGTTATTTCAACAGATGTAATATTTACAAGTCAGTTATTCCCGTTAAGTATAGTTCGTCATTAACTATCTTTCGATATCTGCTTTTTAAAACCAAATAAAAGTTCATCTTTTGAATTGAGATTTTTACTCTAAAGAATTGTAAAAAGAAAGATGTATTTCACAACGTCATTTTTCATTTTCTTTTGAAATTCTTTCAGCTTTTGAATTACAAATTTTTTTTGTAAAGGGATTTGGGAGAACTTACGCTCACTGGACCCGATAACAAGATAAAGATCTGAAATTTACAGCTTGTTTAGCACTCAAAAGGTGAAAGTGAAACATTTTCTTGAATAAACTGTTATTTGAAGAGTCTTTAAGATATTTGCTGGTTTTGTTTTATTATTTTAGATGTTTTTTTTCAAAACAGTAATTGAAAATTCCTTTCCCAAAAAATTCATGAATTTAATCTCCCATTTATTTAATATATGTAGTCGTAATGTGTGATGTTCTTAGAAAATCTCTTGCATTTATAAGAAAAACAAGTATCTGACATAAAAATAACTTGGAATCTTTAAAAACGCATTTAAAACACGAGAATGTATTTCTTCATTTATTAACAAACATGCATGAAAGAGACGACGTTGTTTCTACATACAAAATTCTTGAATTTTGTATGTAGAAATAACGTAACATTTCAATAGTATGTAACCAGCAAAACAATCACAGATCATAGGAAAATACTAAAGCCATTAACTCGAAGTTCACAATCGCTTTAAAATCAGCTCGTATCTGAGTGAAGTATTTACACCAATGAATTTTTAACCCTAGACAACACATTAAAAAATTTTTAAATCACTTTTTACTTCGTGAGAGTGACATGAAATTAAAAGATGGAGGCTTCTTATTTGTCACGAAATATGGTAATATATTTCTAATCTAGGCCTCAACTATTTTTTGATTTTTTTTTACTTTGGGTCAGTATTATATCTATAAATATAATTTGGAATGAAAAAAGAATAAACACAATTTTTCAATGCTTTTGAATAAATCTTAAATAGTACAAAAATCACTTACACAAGAAAATAACAATTTTAATTTGTGAAAAATATTATTTAGAGCATATTCAAAAAGATATTTATAGATACTCTGGACAATTCGTATTTCTATAGAATTAATATTACCTTTTAATTAATATTACCTGCATGAGATATATTTGAAATTTATTTGAAACCTATTTGGCATCATTGCCAAAAAATATGTTTGTGAATATTTATTCCTTATTCGAATTTTTTTGTGTTATTTGAATCATAATAGTTCTATAACCCATTTTGTGAGATTTTCAATCTTATTTAAAATAATAAATGACATTAAATATATATCACAATTAATGAAAGTGTAAAGGCTTTTTCAATTCAAATTAAAAGGAAATATTTTTTGCGCATGCATTGCAAAAGAAAGAAGATGTGAGCTAGTTTTTACATGCATTTTTTCCCTGAATCATCCAGAAATTTTGCTTTTCAATTACCTAATGCATTTTGTTATCTTGATTGATTTTCCATTAACACAGAAAGCTGTTGATGCATATTTTTTTGTTATTTTCGAAACAGTTTGCTATTAAGCAAACGATATTTTTATTTAGTAAAATGGAATTCGTTTTATTTCATTTTATTTTATTCTAAGGAAATAAATCAGTTCGCGGTTTGTATGATAATTTCGCAGTTGTTGTGAATAATACCTTTGAACAAGATAATGAATTCTTTTATTAAAGAAAGTGGGCGTGTTTTTATGTTATTTTGAATTATAGCACTAGTTTTTCTGGATAAATAAATTAAATTGCTTAGGAAAAGTAAATGAGATACGGTGGAATAGCATTTAAATAATGTAAAAGTCTTCACCGTTTATAATATGAATAGCAACTGAAGGCAGGTGAGTCGTTTCTCCTAAATAAATAAAAAATTAAGAATAGTATTTTTAGCAAGATTGAAATAAGCTTGTTCCTAAATTGTATATCTTTTTAGTTGATTTGCTGACAGTGATTATTTCTATTAAAAATAAGCCATTTCAGATAACAAAACAAATCAATGCGTTTGAAATATATTTTTTAAAAAATTATAACTATTTTTTTAAACGAAAATATGTGTGAACAATCGCATTCGAACTTGCCATTAGCCAAGAGATGTAACGTCAAAGATAATGGTCATTTGGAGAATTATATGGCTTTGTTGACGTTTAATTTGATTTATGTTATTTCTTCACTTAATTTATAAGTTTTTGTAGACAAATAACTTTGTATAATGGTAACAAAAACATTGTTATTTTAAAAGTTTGAAAATTTATTGTTCTAAGTGTAATGGATTAGAATAACCTAAAATAATATGATATATTCACCTACTTGGGTTGTTTTTGAAATCGAAATCCCATCTTTTCGAATAAAAGGTACAGACATATAATTATGTATAATTTTTTTTATCTACACAATTAAATTTTGGATTTTGTTTTTATTTCTGAGACATATGTTGTGTTACTTCAATATAAGGATGTTATTGATTTTATTACCTTCAGGGTTCAATGCTCAGAATCAAAATGAACATTTTAATTAACCGCAACCTTAAATGAACCTCAGAAATGCTTTATCACTTTTTCTTTTCAATCTCACATTATTTTATGAAGGTTTCTCACCTATTCATATTTCGATTTTGTTAAATACGTGACATTGCATGTTTTCAAATTTAAAACTAACAACATATCTTTTAGAAATCATGTTAAAAGTTACATTAGAAGTAATGCAAGATTCATGCAAATATTGACAACTCACTGAATTACTTTTTGGGCTTCATCTGCCAGTTTAATATAAGAAAAGTTCTTTATTTTTGAAAAATACTGCATTTTTGAGGTTTCAATGAAATGAAATGACATAAAATTTGTCGGTATTACCTCAAAATAATGCTTCAGGAATTTTACTGTTGCATTTTAAAAGAAATTTGTTGTTGGTTACCTCAAAGTTATATGATTTGCTTAGAAGGATTTTCGCAACCTTTTGGCAAATAATGACATTTATTCCGTTTCAGTTCTCATTGGCAATTGTTTTTTTTATTCAATACATTGTCGCTTGACAACAACCGCTGCCTATCTCAGTTTTCCAAGTTTTGCAAGAGATTGGAAAAGCTGAATTTTTCGTAACCAATAATGAATATTTTTGATTTTTTTTCACATCTGCTATGAAATTGAGACAGTATGTTTTATTCATGTTATTTTCTCAATTACATTTGCTATTTTAGAATGTCGACAGTGTTAATATTCTCATCTTATTACTAGCAGTATGCGCCCGTGGAATCAGGACTACAACAAAATGGGGGGGGGGGGGAATGCACAGATGCGAAAATAAATAAATAAAACAGAAATATTCGTTTCCAGACGTTATCAGATATGACTATTTCCATTCCATTCCGAGAATTGAAATTACAGATATTCGAAAATCCAGTCACTCTGTAAATATTAAATCTAGTAATTAAAGTGTAAAATAGGACACTGGATCGCAAGACTACAAGAAGCTGCCTTAATTAGGGCCTGGTGTCCGGTATACCGGACATCAACTTTGAACTGCTCCTATTAATTTAATAATTGATGAAACTACAATTTTTTATTTGATTCTTCTTAATATAATCTTAGCAAGAATGTTTTGTTTCGGGCATAGAATCATTTCGTATTATTAGTTTTTCTTAAAAACTCGAGAAAATCATCGTTCTTCGTAAAATGGAGCTCGGAGGTGAAGTTTGGTTTTCAAATAATTTCTTGTTTTCAATCCTTTTTCTCATCATTTGAACGGCTTCTGCAATATTTTATTATCCTCCGACAACCATTTTAAAGTGTAATTTATGTGATTGTTCGTCTTTTTTCAGTTGAAATATCCGGTATTGTCCGAATGCCAGACAAGGGATAACTTTTTTTAATTTTTCAACTACGGGTTTGAAATTTCATTTATGAGAATAATTCATAAATTAGATTTAAGGAATGTAAGAATTATTTCGCACTCCCGGTATGCCCTGATGGCTTTGAATTCTCCATTAGAAAAGATACATTTTAAATCTTATTAAAGAAAGCATAGAAGATAATATTGAGTTATATTGGGTTCGAATACATCATGGTCGACTGGGTAACGAGCGGGCAGATGCACTTGCTAAGGATGCAACTTTCAAGCATATAATTGATTACCATTCTAATAGATCCTGTTTACAATTACGCAATGAGGCCAAGAGGAATATCATACTCAAATGGCAGGAAAGATGGGATCAGTTCCAGAAAGGGCGTTGGAAAAAAGTTTTTTTTTGTCAGGCTTAACATAACAAAAGTGATTGGTAACTTCTACTTAAACCGAATCAACGAATATCAGGATATGTTTTTCAAAGGACTCCAAAGTGTCGTTGTGGAGAAGAAATAGAAACAGTGGATCATTTAGTTAATAAATGCAAATTCTTGTCCAGATTTCGGGTGAACAGGCTGAAAAAATTGGCCAATTTAAATATTGTTGAGGTGATGCAGATTTTATCCTCTAGGAAAGACGCTTCCAGAATGGTTCAACAACAACTAACTTTTTGGATCGAGGAGTTGGACACTGTTTGAAAGATGTTTAAGAAAGGAAACCAGCGGGAGTGGTCTCCCCTAAACTTTCTCGTATACTTTCTAAGTGGAGATTCGTCAAAATCTCGAGTTCGAATTTTTTTGACGATTACAATACTTTCTCTTTGTATACTTCGTATACGAGAAAGTAAAACAAAAAACAAACAAACCTGAAATCAAATATCTGTTGCCACGTTTCAAAAAAATATTACTTTGAAGCAGTGCGATAAAATAGGCAATGCAATGAATAAATACTAAAGCGAAAATTCTGCTTTGGAATTGAATTCCCAAGAAAACAATTTATGCTACCACAACCGTAACAATTGCAAAAGCGCGTGAATGAAAGATTTGCTGAAATAATGAGATCGGTTTGATTTACAACAATAAAAAAATTGTTAACAATTGATGTTTGAAAACATTATTTATTGTTGTAAATAAAATTTTCAACAATAACAGATTGCTACCAATACGCATGCGCACGAGAATCGGATTAAAAGAAATTGAATATGCAATTTGAACGCCTCTTTTTGACGGATTTGGCCCAAACTTTTATACGGACCTACATTCATAACGATGAAACTGTGTACCAAATTTTATCCATTTAGCTATTCAAGTTTTTGAGTTATAGCGTTCACATGTCCGCGGACATACAAATAGACAGACTTCCCGTTGGCGGATTTTGTCCAAAATTTGATAGAAACCTACAAATTATGCTCAAAGATCACATACCAAATTTCATCCCCGTAGCTCTAATAGGTTTCGACTTATCGTGTTCACAGACACACACACACACAGACAGACATACAGACAAAATTCCAAAATTGTGTTTTTCGGACTCAGGGAGGTCTAAAACGTGGAGATCCGTCAAAATCTCGAGTTCGAATTTTTTGACGATTACAATATTTTCTCTTTTTATACTTCGTATACGAGAAAGTAAAATAAAAAAAACCAAACAAACCTGAAATCAAATATCTGTTGCCACGTTTCAAAAAAATATTATTTTGAAGCAGTGCGATAAAATAGGCAATGCAATGAATACTAAAGCGAAAATTCTGCTTTGGAATTGAATTCCCAAGAAAACAATTTATGCTACCACAACCGTAACAATTGCAAAAGCGCGTGAAAGAAAGATTTGCTGAAATAATGAGATCGGTTTGATTTACAACAATAAAAAAATGTTAACAATTGATGTTTGAAAACATTATTTATTGTTGTAAATAAGATTTACAACAATAACAGATTGCTACCAATACGCATGCGCATGAGAATCGGATTAAAAGAAATTGAATATGCAATTTGAACGCCTCTTTTTGACGGATTTGGCCCAAACTTTTATACGGACTTACATTCATAACGATAAAACTGTGTACCAAATTTTTTCCATTTAGCTAATCAAGTTTTTGAGTTATAGCGTTCACATGACCGCGGACATACAAATAGACAGACTTCCCGTTGACGGATTTTGTTCAAAATTTGATAGAAACCTACAAATTATGCTCAAAGACCACATACCAAATTTCATCCCCGTAGCTTTAATAGGTTTCGAGTTATCGTGTTCACAGACAGACACACACACAGACAGACATACAGACATAATTCCAAAATTGTGTTTTTCGGATTCAGGGAGGTCTAAAACGTGGAGATCTGTCAAAATCTCGAGTTCGAATTTTTTGACGATTACAATACTTTCTCTTTGTATAACTTCGTATACGAGAAAGTAAAAAGGGAACTTTTTTTCTAATCTTTGTGTAATTATTCGACTGATGATGTCTGCTGTCTGTGTTGAAATTTGTTTCAGTGGGTTACGGCCGGTTGTACTTTGGACAGTACGGCCTAGACCAGGTGGGAGCAATTTCTGTTTTTTAACTTCGCCTCCCTGCTTAGGGACACAATTTTCCCCCCTATATTTCAGATACTTGGGATTCATCATAAAATTTGTTTTTAATTAAATTTTACTAATTTTATTTCTAAGACTTAGAAAACGAATGTAATTTTAAAAATTCATGGTCGAATTCATGGAATGTATTTCATTATAAATCAAAACAGTTCTTTAATGTTGGATGACGTTATTACGGATTTTACGCTCTTTTATCCTCATAGCTCCAGCCCTAAAATTAGAGGCCAAAACAGCAGAGGAGTGTGAAAATTTTCTTTGTAAAATTAAGGAGAGAAAAATATCTAATTAAAACAGAATTACAATAATAGAAGCAATTTCCCAGATAGCACGTAAGTTTGCAGCAAGTTTGATTTTGACTTGTCATGGCAAAATTTGACGCGTCAAACTTGAATCGAACTTGTAGCAAGTTCGATGTGACAAGTAGCGCCACCTCTTTGCAAATCAAACTTGCAGCAAGTATGCAAAACAAGCTTCCTGCAAAGATAGCACAATAAAGAGATAATTATCTTTGTCTCTGTTTTAAAAAACATCCGATTTTTAATAGCATCTCCTAGACCGTAATTCTTTTTTATTAATTCAATAAATCAATGATAATTTGTGAAAAAAATAACTTTTTTATAAAAAAATTTTTTGAAGCATTTTCCATCTTTTTACTAATTATATCACTCTCACTTTAAAGAAAACTATATCGCCTTTTTCTATTTTTATTATTTTTTTTGAAATTTTAACGTTTATAAACAAAATTAAATCTAAAAAACAGTCGGTGTTTGTTGAAAAATAATAACTAGACATTTTGTCCCATTTTAAAGTAATTACTTTTGAACTCTAATTTCATAATTTATTCTACTAGCAAAACGTAGTTATTAGCGAAAATCGCTCTCTCTTTGACTTCAAATCGTATTCTCAACTCAAAAAATTAATGAAAACCAGAAAATAGTTTAAAATAAATCGTATACGAATCGCATCGAACGATGTTTTAACGAAATCTATCCTCTCCTCTCAGAGTTCAGCTGGCTCAACGGTTAGCGTCCCCGCTTCGGAACCGGGAGGTCGCGAGTTCTATCCTGGGTTGTGTTCGTGTTCTGTTTTTGCTATAATTTGCAATGAGTTTGACACGGCAAACTTGCTGCAAGTTCGTTTCATGGTGACTTCGGAGCTTTCGTTAACTTGCTGCAAGTTTACTGCAAGCTTGCACACTTGTCATGACAAATTTGTGGCAAACTTGCACTCTTGTCATGACAAATTTGTGGCAAGCTTGCTGCAAACTAAAATTGCTATCTGGGTTGTCTGGTGCGCGCAAGTGCGGCATTCCACAACCAAGAGAGGTAAGATACTTAAGCCCTTTTCTCAGACTATGTTTAAAAGACTGTTTTGAATTTCTTCTTTGTGGATAAATGTTTTCTTCCTTATTTGTTTCAATTTTTACCGGAATAGGTTCAGGCCTCAGAGGAAAATTTTAATTTCGATCTTAAAGTTGTTTTCCTCGACAGAAAACCTATTCTAATTTTGAATATGCATGGATGGGGGCTTCTGATGAAATCATCCATCAGATTCTTCTTCCTCCTCGTTCTTTTTCATTCGTTTGTATTTTTACCTCTATCACAGTTAAAACTTTCCTTATTTTGTTTTAATATTTTTTCTTATAACGTAGGAGAATAGGAACGTAGGAGTTTTTTTCTCATACGGAACCTAACTTTGCCTTTCGGCTGGCCGACAGGACTTTTCTAAAACTGGAATCTTGCCTTTATTAAATTTCAAAATAAATTGCTATTCAATTTTAAAAGGAAAGGGAATATTTTCCCATTTAAGAAGGATGAAATAACATTTCGAATGCAATTAGTTTATTTTATAAGCAAATAAATCTTGTTTTTAACAACTTAGTACAAGAGCGATAGTGCACATTTCTTGGAAGTTGCATAAATGTATCTTTCTTTTAAAATTTTCTGGCTTCATGAAGAAAATAAAACCATTATCACAGCAATAAGCCTGTAACAAGTATTAGATTTATCCTTAATTGCGGTGTAGCATTTCCGTTTCTGCCTTAATTTGTTTCCTTACCTAAAAGTAGGAAAATGACTCTCCGATTAAAACACGACTCCAGTAAAATGAGTCGTGACATTAAAGGGCAATTGGATGCAAGAAATCGAGAACGATGTTACTGCCTTTTGTTATTTTCCTCCAGCTCTTATTTCAATTTTTATATATATTGCAAAATAGATTTAATTTCAAGCGATGTCATTTAACAGTGGACTTCAAAACAAAAGGGATATATCGTATATCAAATTAATTTGTGACATTTAAAGAATATGCTTCTAACGTTCAAACGGATTTGAATTTTATTTTAGGATAAATACAGTACTTCAATTATTGCGCTGGTTATAGAATATCTAATTTTTTTAGTATTTTAAGCAAGGATGTTTTTGTTGTATATCATTATAGCTTTGTCTGTTTGATCAGAGTTGTAATTTGAAGACAAAAGAATAATGGCTAAATGGGAAACTTTTTAAAATGGGTACTCTGTAAATGATGCCGTAAAAAGTTCGATTTCTCTGCTAAAATTATTCAATGCTTATTAAGAAATGGATATATTGAAAAGAAATGTTTTGTGTCATTTTTTGAAGTGGGTTGGAAGTAATTTCTAAAAGAAAATGGAAGTGTTGGAAACATTAAATAAATTGTTGAAATAAGATAGTTTGAACGTTTTGTTTATTGCTACTTCTGTGTTATAAAGTTTACAAACAATAGGTGAAAAGAATAAAAGGGTCGTATTAATGCAATGTTCCTATAAAAATGAGTAACGAGGAACATAACGTTAATTGTAAAAAAATCCAACTATTATGCATACAGAAAGTTCAACTGATTCAAATTCTAAATATGATAAATTCCTTTAGGTGTACTTAGCTAAATGACAAATGTGTTAAGAGTATTATAAAAAAGCACATATCTATTGTTAAGAATAAATGCTGTCATAATAGGATTAAATTATTTAGAATATTTTAGATTCAGTGTTTGAAATTGATACTGATCTTTATTTGATAAATATCAAAAATAGAACACATTAAGAGGCTTTATGTCTTGTTTCAGCTATCTTGAATGCATAAATGTGACAAGATTGAACAACTCCTAAATGTTTGATTCACTAGGTGTTAACTTAAAAATTCCTATGGAACAGAATTAATAATTAATAGCATTTTTTCATTTAAATAAAAGCATCTACCTATGAAATCTTATGCTAAACCTTCAGGCCATCATTTAATATTCCCTATCATAAGAAAAGGATCCATTGAATAAACTTCAATTCTTATGAAAATTAAATTAGAATTACAGAAACGAATACAGTAATAGGATGAAATAAAACACTTTAAGCACGAATGAATTATTCAGATATAAGAAAAGTTGCAAACTCATTACACATTTTCTAATCTTTTAGGAAAGTATTACAAGATGGAATATTCAAATGAAGAGATGCGTTTTAAATTACAGAGTATATACACAACTCCTAAACTATTCATTAGATGGCCAAAATGTTAGATATCCAATTTATTAAAATAGACCAGTCTACCAGTCGTGCAAGGTTGCACAAAATTCAGAAATTACTTATATATTTAACACTGCTGGAGAGAAAAATGGCTGTTACTGTAATTAGTGTATGTTAATTATTGAAATTATGTTGGGAAGAGGTAGCTAGGATAATTATAAAAATACTGATGCAAGGTAGAAGCCCAGAAATAAAATTTAAATTATAATATATATTGAACAATTAATTAATTCTGGGTATTAAATTATATAACAATAATAAGCCATTCTTGCAATATTGAAATAATTCACCTACCTTTGCTGACCTGAAAACCCTAGCTAAATAATTAAAAGTTCATTTTCATATAGTGGTAGTACAATGCTAAAAATAATTAAACAAAAACAATTTTATTAAATTTTAAATAATTTTTTATTTAACAATTATTGATATTAAAATTAATTACTGCCATAAAAATTTAGATATATGCATAATATTTGATGCACAAAAATGAACATTTATCAATTTAGATATATGCATAATATTTGATGCACAGAAATGAACATTTATCAAACAGAATAAAAATTAAAAAATTGTAGCTACACATTAGCACTGCAGGCCTAAGAATTATATTTCAGAACACAAAGTAAAAAAAAGACAACCTAAATTTTGTAGAGATGTAATGATGAACATTTTTCACTGCAACATCACAAACACTTTCTGAATTGATGAATATTACTTAAGAAAAAGTGAATTTTTTTTATATTCACTTAATAATACTTTGAGGTATTCAACTTGCACATTTTCGCACCTTCCTCGGCCATACCTCTAGGCCTGCATCACTCATTCAAAAAATCAAAATCGGAAAAAAGCTGAAGATGAGAACAAAAATGTTGAGCAGGAATAAACGTTAAAAAGATGATCACGATCTCTGTGATTAAGAGTACACACCACCACGATGAAAAATAAAAATGCTGTAGGCATAACCCACACTGCAGATCTCGCAAAAAGTGATGATCATTGAAAATCAGCGTTCATGGATTGTTCCGGCATAAAGAAAGAAATGCTTTCTTCACAACAGCACCTTAATACAATAGATTGCTCCGGAATAGTGTTGTAGAGAACTTTCCATCACGTCCTTCAAAGCATTCATCACCGAGTTTCTTCATACTGCATTCTTTTAGGAATACCAATGAAGAATAATAAGAATCTTCAGCTTCAGACTCAGGAATATATAAAAAACATTAACGGAAAATTAAATCAGAGGCAAGACAAGACAAGACCCCAGGCCCCACCGGCCCTGGGGGCCCGCAGCTGGAACAACACCAACCACTCGCTTAGCCCATCACAAAGTAATTCAAAAAGTAACGGAAAACGATTCCAGATACAGACGCCTAATACCTGATGACGCCAAAAAAACTACGCGAGCCAAGATGGCGAAGAAATAGTCCCGTTGCAAAATTTGAATTTAAAAATTAATAAAGTTGAAACCTTAATGGAAACAACAACAAAAGTTAAGACAAATAATAATTAAATTGAAAACAAAGTAAATAATTGTGTAAAATTTAGAAATTAAATGAAACGGTTAAAATTAACGTTTGAATTTCAAAATTAGCCAAAGTTGCCACAAGAAAATAAAGAAACTTTAGTGGCGAAGAATTAAATTAATTAAAAATACTGACAAAGCCGAAAAATGATGTTAATGCAATATTTGCAATCTAACAGTGTAGAAAAGAGTAAGACGAAAGATTTGAGAGAATTTGAAAGATGCATGGTCGGTAGCGCTTGCTTGTCTTTCTTCTTTTTTCGTTATCAATATCCAGTTTTGAGCTAAAAGAGTGCTGTTTTGGAATGCACCTCGCAACTTGAAACCGTGGTTATGTGACGAGAGCATCATCTGAGCCATCACCTTCACTCCATACCAGTGAAAGGACGTTTCACCTAAACAGATATAATGTGTTCTATGCCTGTTTGTGCGGCAAATATTTGGTGGAGCCACTCCACCAGCATGGACCCCTCTGGCACCTAAATCGAGACTTTTCCAGCATTGTGGTGCTAGAAGATTCGGCTGTAGCATCTTTGAAATCGCTAATTTTCTTGGGGTCTTTTTTGTTTTATAAAAAGATCTAGAGAGCTTAGAGTGTGCCAGTCTAAAAAGGAATTTTAAAAATCGATTTTTGAGCAAAATATGGATTTTTTTCAATAACCGTTTTCTTCGAAAAACTATTTTGATCTTTTTTCTGCGATAAGATTTCTGCAAAGTTCTGTACGTCTTTACGTATTACATAGTTTGCAATAAATTCAATTAAATGAGTATCCAAAAGAATCCTTAGTTACAATTTTTAAAGTTCTTATTTTTCAAGAACAACTGAACAAAAAATTCTATAATTGAAAAAAATATAATGCGCACTTTTTTAAAGAAATTTCGCACGTCATTTTTCTAAGTTTCGTTTTAGAGACTTTTATTGCGAAATAAACGTAGTTCAAAGCTGCCAAATGAAAAGCAATCTCAAATTGCGTATTTGTTTCGAATACACAAATAGAAAATGTTAAATAGATAGAAAGATAGCTTAGCTGAATGTTCAGCAAGCGTATGGCAGCAAAACTTAGGTATAGGTTTTTGAACTAATGTCTTTATTATTATTTGAAAGGTAAGCTGATTTATTTGTATCCTATTTTTGCTAAAAATATCCTATTCTTTGAATTTTAATTTTATTTGAATTGTAACTGATATAATTTTTTTAAAGTTCATTGGCATAAAATTGTTAAAAATACATATTTAATTGATTTTGAAGGGGAAAATCCCATCCCCAAATACAGTCACATACTGTAACTTCATCACACTGGAGAAAACCGATTTGCCACATTGTATTTTTTGTTTTCGCCACTTTTGTCAGACATACAGATTCGCCGTTGTGTTTTAGTTAACACTTTGACATGTTTACAAACAAGCGAATATACAGACAACAGACGGCTAACCAGTTGAAGGATTTTGTCCAAATTTTTATACTAATACCAAATCTAGCATACATAGATTTATCATAGTTAGGTACATAGTTTTATCTAATGATAAAACTATGTACCAACTTTTATCTGTCTAGCTGTTTACATTTTTCAGTTATCGTGTTCTCATGCACACTGACAACCAGACTTCCCTTAGACGGATTTTGGCAAAAATTTGATAAAATTCTACAAATTTGATGTAAAGACCAAATACCAAATTTCACCCGACTCTGTCGCGCTTTTGAGTTAATCGTTCTCCTGCACACTGACAACCAGGCTTCCCTTAGACGGCAGATCAGCCAAAAATTTGATAAAATTCCAAATTTGATGTAAGACCAAATACCAAATTTCCACCACTTACAATGCGCTTAGAGTTATCGGCCTTCCTACCACTGAAAAACCAGGTTTCCTGACGGATTTCGTGATAAAATTCTCAAATTTGGATGTAAAGACCAAATAAAATTTCCTCCGACTTGTCAAATGCCGCTTTTTAGGTTATGTCTCCTGCACACGACAACTACCTAGATGGAGGCAAAATTTGATAAAATTCTACAAATTTGATGTAAGACTAAATACCAAATTTCACCTGGACTCTAATGCGTTTGAGTTATCGTGTTCCGTACACTGGACAACTAGCGTCCTTATTTGATTTGGCAAAAATTTGATAAAATTCTATAAATTGTGTAAAGACCAAAATACCAAATATCACCAACTTCGCCAATGCTTTTTGATGCGTGTTCCTACAAAAACCGACAAACCGCTTGACATTTCGGTAAAAAAATTTGATATCCAAATTGTGATGTAAAATCAAATACCAAATTTCACCTTGACCTTTCAACATCAATGTATTTTGATTACGTACAACAGTTGGGATTATTCCTTTACGTATGGGCTCAGCCTGCGAGAGGCATATTTTGCTGCGTCATACTAGATATCTACTAAGTTTGGTTTTCATTTCGTCTCTGACACTCTCTTAGCTTCTTTCGATTTTGTGATGCTGATGCACAATACGTAGACTGATCAAGCTATGTAATAAGATGCTCTCTTTACTCTTGTCTAATGATGCTTTAGTAAGCTATGAACCAGTTAACTCGAATGTTGTGTTTAAACTTTATGTTTTCGTAGATGTACCCCTACTGAACGTTATACTTATTTACTATGACTTTTCAAGTGAAGAAAGTGTATCTATCGTATGTTTGTTGGTCAACGGCTTCCGTCGCTATCGTTCTCGCACACTGACAACCACCTCCCTTAGACGGATTTCGGCCAAATTGATAAAAAATGCGCAAATTTGATGTTAAGACCAAATACCAAATTTCACCCGACTTGCCCAATGCGCTTTTTGAGTTATCGTGTTCGCAGACAAATATAATTTTTTAAAAATGTATTTATCTAGCTCAAGAGATTAAAAACGAAGAGATTCGTCAAAATTTTGAGAAGGAATTTTTGAAGATAATTACACTTTCTCATCGTATATTTTTTATACGAGAAAGTAAAAAAAAATCTATCTGCCGCTTACTGAAAGGAGTTGGAATATAAAATAATGCAAGCTATGCGATCAAATTTAGTTTCTAAGTTTAAATTTGATTTAGATAATAATGTTCGCCATTGTACATAGTGTAAATTTTTTCGCGACACATTAAATACCTCATAAAAGGAAATTCATCGTCTTCTAATTGTTATAATACCTTAAAATATGCTTTACAAGTTTTACTCTCAGTGTAAACCTTGTAATATATACCCACTAATTGAAGATGATACCAATGAGCGGGACTGACTATGCTTTCAGCATAAATTCTACAGAATAGTATTAGCGTTCATTTAGTTTTCTTTGTACCAATTGCGCCGAGAGCAGTTAAATGGAACTTTCCATTTCACGCAACTCTAAGATGATTAGTTAGGCTATTAAGCAGTGTTGCAATTCTATAATAATTATGAATCTTCGAAGTGCTGATGGCGTTGATTCAGCTTATTTACTGAGTTTGTGATCTGCTCTGCATAAATGTATGTAATAAATAAATTGCTTTTAGGCGTAGGGATTTGAAAAGATTTATAGCCGTCGTTTAAATCCAATAATCTTTTATTCGAAGTTTTCAAACTATTCTTATTATCGAAGAAAGAGTACTTTAAAAATATTGAGTTGGTATTTTAGGCGAGTCCAAACGACAGTCATTGACTAAATGCTGCGCTAAAAGCGAAAAGGGTCACGGAGTAGTTCCCAAATCAGCAAGAGTAAGTTGGAACCACCACGACAACTTTTATTTTTTTGAAAAAGGTGGAATCCTCGGATTTTTGTTAATTCATCAGTTTTATGGGGTTAGTGATGTTAACGGACGCATCAGATCAATTTTATACATTTAAAGTTACTGTAATTAGATTTCGCGAGGCGTGGTAAAAATCAAAGGTTCGTCGATTCATAAGTTAAAGTAGAGTGCTTTTATTTCTTAAATTAAGCAGAAGTGCGTTTATTTTTTTAAAAAATTAAGCTATTTTAAAGGCCCAAATAAACAGAATTTATCACCTGTATAATGCAAAACTAGATTGATCGTCCTGCTTTAATATCTCTGTATTAAATAAACATGTTAATGGATCGATTTCTTTGAATTTATTTATTGAGATTATAATTGTTATAATATACTTTTTCCATGAATACTAATGTTTATCAGATCAAAATCCTTTTAATGATACGCCCCAAAACATTTGCTGGCAATGCAAGTTATATACGTAATACTTTATACTATGATATATGATAAATGAAAGAAACTTTTCGTACTATTAATTTATGAATATTTTCATAAAAAATTGAGAAATATTCCAGAAATATATGCAAGCAATATATCCAGCAATGTTTAACATTAATTATGTTAAACATTGCACAGTTTTCTGCCTTCCATAAGATTTTGACCTGAAAATGACCGGGCAATGCCGTGTACTCTGCTATTATATAATAAAAATGTAAAATTAAGGGGAAAAAATTACAAACAAGAGCGCCTGGAATATTTTCAAATTTAAAACATATGCAAATATTTTTAAACTTTAAAATAATGTATTTATTTTGAAAGAGTTTCTAAAAGATATTCGATATATTTATATTCTAATCCGACCGAAGGTTAATATGACAAAGCAATCTGAGAAGCTTATTCGAATCACAACTTACGTAATTAAATATTTGCTAACAAACTATTGAGTCATCTTTGTAAATTTAGAAATTTATCATGTAAGATATTGGAATCCGAGCAGTTTATATCATTTGATTTCATCCCTCCTTAATAGGGGTTTATTGACCATTATCAATAAATTCCTATTATAGGGATTTATTGATAATGGTCAATAAATCCCTATTAAGGAGGGACGCTATCGGATCCTTCGTCAAGAAATAGTGATAGCCGCCAACCACTTCACTACCTTAATCATCGCAACTCCTCTTACCGAAAGTCTATTGTGACTTCATTGTCATTATATTCTTCGAACATTGAACGTGATTGAAAGATCATCAGACGCAGTCTTTTTATGGACTTTTATTTAACTTGCATTATCAATGTTTGTAAAGATGGAATTTTGTAATCGGTTTTTGACTTGTTCCTTAACTAGCTGATAACCCTCGGGATCCAAATATTTTCATATGACCTCCACTCCTTTTTTTCCAAAGAGTGTAACTAATTTTCCCCAGCAAATGTAAATATCCTTTGAAAACTTTCAAACCTAGACTTTTTATTACCAGTATGGTTTGAATTAAAATGAGGGAAGTATGGAAAAAGAAAATTAACTACCGGAAACATAACTTTTCTTCTTGAACGTAGTTGAATAATAATGGAGAAGAAAAGAAAATAGGCTAAAAACGCCCGAATTCAGCACTTAAAATTATATAAATAAAAATCTAATTCAAATTTTCAAAATTTTTTTATGGTATCAGCGTTACGTTATTACACGGCGTTTTTAAGTATCTTGTCATAAACCATCGAATGGCCCCCACACATCCATTCGAACTCTTGGATGGTTTCGGATGGGAGCTGTTTGGTTATGCACCGTACAGTCCGTACCTGGCTCCGAGAGATTTTCACATGTTTCCACACAGGAAGACCTGGCTCGCAACACAGTGCTTCGACTATGATAAGGAACTGCATTCAGGCGTCCGTGCATGGTTGAAGTCTCAGGAGTCAAAGTTCTAAGACGATGGAATTAACAAGATGGTGTACCGTTATGATAAGTGTCTTAATTTATACGGAGATTATGTTGAAAAATAGCTGAACAATATGCCTTTCAAATGTAAGTAATAAAAAATGTTTCCTTTCATTTATTTTTAAATTGTAAAACGTAAGTTACTTTTTAAATAGCCCTCGTACAAAGGGTTCCCTCTTAAATAAGAGCCACCCCCTTTTAACTTCAAAAGGACGGCAATTATAGTACTGTCTGTACTATAGTTGAAAGTACTGTCAAGGTATAGTAAAACGTCTATGTGCTATATGATGAGACGGAAAATGCGAACAAGCAAATGCGGATTTCAAGCATTATGTTCTATGTATTAATATCCACAAGGTGTCTTTTTGTACTAAATTGATAATGCTCTACAACTTTGTGACTGACATTTTCCCGCTATTTCGTACCGTTTTCGAGATAGGAACGCTAACTTCGAAGTTTTCACCAGATGGTGCTGTAAGTTGGTCCATAGCGTAGCGTAACCGTTTTACTATACCTAGACACTACTTTCATGACTATAGCTGCCGTCCTTCTGAAGTTAAGAGGGGTGGCCCTTATTTAAGTGGGAACCCTGTATATAGATGCACTTGAGTCTTGAAATTTTATATAGTTGTGTATTATCGACTACAATAAGCAATTTTAATATATCGAAAATTAAGTTTTCAGTTAATTGGTTAATTTGATGAAATTTTGATTTCATACCAGTAACGCTACCTGGTAGTGAATTGGAGAACAATTGATTTCAAAATTCAGTGATATCTGTAATAATGAATTATACATTAAAAACTAAAGACTAGAAAATAATTAAAATAAAACAATTCTAACTTTTAGTACTTTTATAAAAGTGTATTTTTAAAAACTGCTTTCATTAAATTAATAATTTTTCTCAATCAAATTGCATATTATTTCTGTTAAAAAATCGTCGTTTAACAAGCACCATCATCTATCTGTTTTCCATATTTATAAGAGGAAAAAAGGGAAAATAATTTTTCAGAACCAAGGAAGGAATAATAATAAGCTGATGTTTTTTCAGATCTGGTATGATTATGAGACCGCATGTAAGATGCCGATGTGAAAGAAAATTCGTTTATTCGTTCCACCAATTCGTTAAAAATATTTTTTTCACCCTCTTGTAAGATTTGAAAAATTGAGATAGATGGTGCTGCTTGTTAAATGGCGAAATATTTCTAAATTTAAGAGTGCATTTTCCTCCATTTCATAAAGGAATTAATGTAATATAGAAAAATAATTGGCTGTAAATCCCCTACAAGAAATTAAAGGGATAAAGGGACAAAACCAAAAAAGCAGTCTCCCAACCCCAACCACTGGACCAATTTCGACAATTTTTATGTCATATGGAAGCTTATGATTTCTAGATATGTCCACAATGGTCGCTTTTCATTTTGCATTTTAGAGAAATAAAAAAAACACTACTTCACTACGCATTCTGTATGGAGAAAATCTTCAAGCAGTCCCCCAGGACCAACCATTAGACCGAAATCGACAATTTTTATTTCATATGAAAGCTTATGACGTCTAGATATGTCATCAATGGTCGCCTGCCACCCATCACCCTACATTTTTGAGATATATCACAAAATAGAACTTTGGCAGGTTCCTCAACCTCTACAACCGCCAATTTATTCGCCAAGTAGCTGCAGACTATTAATATTATGGGCGAATAGCTGAACGCCAAAGGCGGCTAATTAACTTTAAACCCACCACCTTTGTTTTTATTTGTCCCGTTCGTGTCAAATGAAAACAGAAACAAATTTTTTGATCTAATGAAAAACTCTATATAAGAAATATTGTAAAAAAATTGATAAGAACTTGCTTAATGGTAGAAATTTTAAATAAACCGAATTATAAAAAACTATCTATGATAGAAAATAATCCGTTATAGAAAATAATCCATTATATATCAATGCACAGCAAAAAAGGATATGCTTTGTTGAAATTCCTTGTTAAGAAATTACTTTGTTTTAAATGAAACCTGGAAACTTAGGAAACTTCTAAATAAATTCGACTGCTGTAGTGACCGTAATAAAAAATAATTTTTTAACAATTACGTTGAAGTTTATTGCTACATTCATGATGTTTGTCAAATGAAATGTAGTATTCTAATTGGGTTGCCTTCAATGAATTTCAAAGTAGTGTTTTCTACTTGTTGAAAAATTATTTTCTAAAAATTTATCAAATTTCTTTAGTATCCAGAATAAAGAATTAAGGTTTGAATGACTGTTTTATTCACATTTCTTATCATTGCGACGATTGCCACTCTCCATTACATATTTCCTTCCGTAGATTTAATCCATGAAAAAAACGGTATTGAATCCATAAAGAATATTTTCTTCTATAACAGTATATCTGAAACAACTGCTGTAAAAAATAATTTAATGGGAGTTTAAGTCTAGATGGTTCGCAGTACAATCTCTAGTATAAATAATTTATTCCTTAGATGAATGCTAATTAATTAAAATTACCCCACGGAAACCATTTTAAGAATTGAAAGAAGTGTTAAAATCCCTCTTTGGAATTCCAAACAAACAGCACGTCGATGCCATTAACAAGTTTTGGCTAAGCAAACATCCCAGGCATTGTTTCTAAAACAATCGAAGAAACAGAGAAAAATAGCAAAATAACATGTTTAAATAAGATGGTCTTAGTTTCAGAACTCCGAGCCACTAAAGAGAACCAAGCCAAGTAGATAAAGTATCTTAAAAGTGTGAAAATTTAGAGGAGATTTAAATGTAGGGTGTCCGAGAGTTATTAGACACATTACAAAATTATATAAAATAAAAACTAGAACATATAGAAACAAAATATCTTTACTAACTTATAGAACTACAAAAGTTAATAAATATCGATGTGTGATCCCTTGGTTGCGTGTTCTATGTCCAACAGATACTCGATTTCACGACTGTGTTTATAAGCATCTGAGGAGCTACAGAGCGAATAGCAGCTGTGATGCAAATAACATTCAAAGGAAGTTAAAAGACAAAGAAAATCTATCCGATAAAACTGAAGTAAACAAACAAGGAATCCATTCTAGCCTACTTTTTCAAGGGCTGCAGGATTTACGAAATGGATTCAAAAGACTTGGGATATTTTTCTGTAAGAAGCTTGACTTTCGTTCAAGAAAGCTTTTGGTAGCCCGAAAGACCCCAAGTGAATACGAGATAGAAAAGAAATTCACAAAGGAATCTTTTAAACAACAAACATACAATATATCGCCAATAAGATTAATTAAAAAATAATTAAAGAAAATTACTAGCCATCGGGCACATTATGCCGTCATAATAACAAATCAATAATAAAGGAACAATCATTGACTCACACTAGCGATGAAGAAAAACCAATTGCCCCTACTTAAGCAAGAAGAATAATTTTCCCGCCCAAGATTTCCATTCGTAATGAAAACGATCAAACATTCTGGCGCCATCTACTCAGCGTAAAGAATGCATTAAAATAGAGGAAACTCAAAATTCAGAGAATAAATCATTATCAAATTCAAAAAGAGCTCTCAAAATCTATCAATGCCACTATAATAAAGGAAAAGTAAATAAATTAATTCTTAAAATATTAGCAGCAACCCAATAATAAATTTTTTTTCCCAGAATGCAAAATTGATATTTAAATACCAGACTATTTTCAAAAATAAGCCTTTCAATTCCATTTATTTTATTTCATACTCTATACATTCTGCAGCTGTGATACGGTGCTTCAGTTCCTGCATATTAGCATAAAGCATCCGATATACACAATCTTTCACAAGATCACACAAGAAAAAATCCAAGGGACCAAATTCCGGAATTCGGATGGCACGATTAAATTGAACTAATTGAATGTTTTCATACAATAGACCAGCGGTTTCCAATCTTTTCGGTTGTGAGGACCACCCTATTGTGTAAAAGATATTTTGAGGCCCACTATCTAAATACACAAGTAAAAACACACATATAATACATGCCACTCAGTTATATTAACGTTCCGTTTTGAAGCATCGCAAGGGCTATTTTCGGACGGACCTCGTCATTTTGAACCTAATTAGATAATGAAGACGACACCTGAACTAGCACTCCCCCTCTTCAAACTTCCGTACCAAAACAACGGGAGGACGTTTGACCCCCTTCGTATGATGTAACGTGCAGCAATCCCAATCCACGACGGATCTTCAGTGGAACAGGGTTTAGAACCTGGAACACTCCGGCCCCAGGGCCAAGGCCATGCCACTGGGTCATCGCGTCGTCTCGTGTATGTCAGTAATTAGAAGGATTAAAAATATATTGTTTATAAAACAAAATACAAGTGACTGCTTTTATAGATCCCCTGACTTCGACTCTTGACTAGCTTTGCGCAGCCCACTAATACGCTATCCACGGCCCACGGGTGGGCCACGACCCATAGGTTGGGAACCGCTGCATAGACATCAAACCACACCTAGCTCTATCATATAGGATTCTGGGAATAAAAAATGCTGTGGAACAAAACTTTATGAGCCCTGTTAGTAATATGAAACATCGGGACAACGCTACTGTTCCTAGTTATTTTTTTGCAAACTTTTTTAATGTGTCTAATAATTCTCAAACATCCTGTATTTTTAGAAAGCAATGTATGCGTTAAAAAAGTCAACTATCGACTTAAAATGTTTCCGAAAAATGAGAAGTCTCCACCTCATCGATATTCTTGTATTCTTTTTCAACAGAAGGATGCCATTTACAATATGAAGACAAAAATGATCTTCCTAAGAGTTATGTTATCAAACGCAATCGATTGCATTCATAAACATCTTGTAGAACAGGGATTCCAAAATTTATTTCCTCCAATATCCCTTGATTAGACTTTTTATATCTGAGCATCCCGTATCATTATAACGCACTCCACCAGGGAGGTACTACGAGTACATGGATGAGAAGCCGCCGAATAAGTAAACAGGTTCTCTTTTCCCTAGTGGGCATAGGCGTGGTGTTGAGTTAAGCTGGGCATTCACGCGAAGGTTATGCTATGCCATTTGTCCCAAGGCTGCTTTTTCCCCCACTCATTCAAGTCGAAAATTAGGCACGCCATTCACGGTGGCTCCTAAGTATGCTATTATCGCCGCTCTTTGATCCCCCACTCCTCCTCCCGCTTTCAAAACAAAATAACTTGATCATCAAATCTGCATATCAATAATATTTTTTTTGAGATGCCTTGCTTTCCTACCCCCACACAGCGGATTTTTTATTTTACTTTCAACATGATCTACCCTCGTCGCGGGCTCCCAAACTGGGCAGAACTATTGTTTTCCCGCTAGCCTCGCAACGAGGTCTTCAAATCGCCACCCGACCATTCCAATCAACTTTCAAACTATTCGGAATTCCGTCACTTTCCTCCATTTGATCCAATTTCCATCGTTTTTTAAAACTGACGACTGGTTTTTCCTTCCCGTGTTCCTAAAATTCCACAGTGGAAGAGCGGTGAATGGTCCGCTTTACCTACACTCCGATGACAGAGCGTAGCTCCCACGGGAGGGTGGCTATTAGGACTCCTACCTCAGTTTCCGACAGCTGTCGTGACGACTATCATTCAGGTGACCCCAGATGTCTACGCAGGACGGGAAGAACTCGATTGGTTACTATTATAGCCACTCCCCCTGTCATCTCTTCTCGCAATGAAGTTTTTAAAAATAATGTTAACCCCTCCAGACCTGGTGTTCGGTACACCGGACATCAACTTTGAACAGCTCCTATTAATTCAAATATTGGCGAAACTACATGCTGTTTGATTCTCGACATTCTTATTAATATAATCTTAGCAAGAATGTTTTGTTTCGGCTATAGAAACATTTCATTTTATTAATTTTTCTTTAAAAACTCGAGAAAATCATCGTTCTTCGTAAAATGGAGCTCTGTGGTGAATTTTGTTTTTCAAGTAATTTCTTGTATTTAATCCTTTTTTATCATTTAAAAGGCTTCTACATTATTTTATTACCCTTTGACAACCATTTTAAAGTGAAATTTGTGTGATTTTTTGTCTTTTTTAAATTGAAATATCCGGTACTGTCCGGATGCCGGACATGGGATAACTTTTTTAATTTTTCATCTACAGGCTTGAAATTTCATTTATGCTTTAACCTTTACAGTAGTACACAGTGCGCCAAAGGAAACAAATATTCCAACCTCATTATTTCTTAATTCCGAAAGAAGGGGTTAAGGGAGGTTAGCTTAGGAGCCAAACGACTCGAAGGGGCTTAGTAAAATTTGCAGTATTTATTTCTAAATTTACATTTTATTCCATTTTTGTAATAGTATCAGTTCCACTTCCTAGGAAATGAAGACAGCATTGGAATAATTTCGCATTATCTTATGACGAAAGTTAACAATTCCTCATCGTGATAATGAGCTATTCAAATGGGAGACTATTTCAAAACAATCCTTAACCCACAATACATCAAAACTCTATTATTTCACTTTTTCAAAAAAAGAATTATATTAATATGATAAACATCAATGAAATATGAAAGAAAACGCTATATCTGAATTTTTTAAAATTAAACTATTTAATTAACTTTTAATTAGAATGAATTATCTTTTCAATTCGGAAAAAAATATCTGTATTGAATTTGTACCTTGTATAGCAGGAATCTGCTCATTCAAATGCAACAATCAAAGCTAAAAACTGCACTGGTTAGGTGAAAAATAAAAGAAAATAAGGGTCCAAATAAAGGGATAATGACAGATAATGGATTAAGATTTTATAATGGAGCTGAGTTTTATAAAATTAGGTTCAAATGATTAGATGCATAACCTCATATCTTGAGCAACATCAAACTTATTGGGATATTTGTTATAAATACACGTTTAAGATGAATACGCCTCGAAAGATTATAGATGCATCAAGCCCGTACACATGACAAGCTTCCCATGGAATCGAGTACTGAGCCTGCAACCCATCAGTCTCGAAGCTGAACACGGGACCGACATGGTCTCGCACCAGCGGCAAGTGAAAGACAAAATTTATATATATATATATATATTGTGAAGTTCTTATCTATTATCTTCTCTTAACTTCCAAGGCAGCTATCAACAAAGTTTTGATACAAAAATTTGATCATTATGATGAGGCAATTTTTCGCCTAATTTGAATAATCCTTCTACTTTAAATGGTTAAGAAATTCATATCAAATGCACCCCGAATTGGCACGAAGCCGTCCGATGTATCTAAGTGGCAGTCACTGCAATAGCCCGAGTGCTGAGGCCAAAGGCCTAGTAGACATCGCCGGCCACAGCCCGACCCCTCCCTTTGGAGTCACACATTATCACCGGCAGAGGCCATCCCCAGCTATTACTATACCCACCAGCAAAGCGAGATCCTGCTTAATTATCCAGCGGCTTCTTATCTACGTACTCCTGGTACCCTTCCAATGGGACGAATTAAACGGAAATGAAAATTTCAACTCCCTCCTCAGCATTTCCTCTCCCTTTAAATTGAGTTACCTATCTACTCGTCCAAGATTTTCGCCCTCTCTACAGCATATTCTTAGCCTGTTCAAATCCGATCGAAACTACTACTGCTGTCTTGTTCACAAGTTAACCTAGATGATGAACAATGCCAGTTTGATTGCCCTGTAATTTCCCCTTGATTGAAAAAAAATATTTAAATATAAATTTTTCAGTAATAAAGATAACGTACATTTGAAATAAATGTATTTAATATTTTCACTAGACAACATGAATGGAATATACATAAACTAAAATGGATGATTTCTTTGCATTTAAATTGGCTGCCAAAGAGCATATTGAAATATCTTTGCAAATCTATTTTTCTAAGTAGTTTCTAAGTAGTTTCTTTATGTATGAAAGAGAATCGGGAACGTATTTGAGAAAAGTATTTATTCGCGTCAATGGATTTATTCAAAAATTTTAAACGGAACTAAAATTTTCGTAAACTATCACATGTTAAATTTCATCCATGTAGTTGGTTGTGATTTTAAGATACTCAATTTGCATATGACAAAAAAGACAGCCAAATTTATAGTTAGGCCTAAATCTAAAACGTTTCTTAAAATTTTTAATATAAATGAGGTGTAAAATGTTGAAATCCATGAATGTTTTGACCAAATACTTTTTCTATTAGAGTACTGTTGCTCTATGTAAGCGAAAAAAAAATGGGAAAAGGCTATGCATTATTTTGTTTATTTAAGCACTTTCTATCATTTTCTGTAAGAATACTTTCATCTTTTTCTTTTGGTTATGATTTTATGCTTTTACATCAATAAATAAGTACAAAAAAAATCGGAAAACTTTTTTGAAATAGAAATTATCTATTCTGTTCATTTTAATACCAATTTTTAAAAATATAACACAAAGATGAGCATTCTCTAGTTTATTTTTAGGAGAAGAAAATGGACATCTAATCTGATCCATAACAGAAACAAAGGATTTCAAATAAACTTTTCAAAACACAATTCATATTAAGTTTAAATCTAAAACTGCAATTATTAATGACTTTTGAAACGGCTTTTAGGAACATTAAAGGTAAGTTCTTTTATGCAGTGAATGGGTAAATTTTCCCTTTCTAAAAATGGAACTTGTTTCAATTTACGTCAAAACAAATTATTATGCAATTTTAACGATAAAAAGAATCATTTTGACTTAAAACAGGGATTAAATGACGTTTCAAAAGCTATTAGTTTATTTTATAATCAAATAATCTATGCTTTTAACAAATTAGTACAAGATCGGAAAGTACGCATTTCATGAAAGTTAAGTTTTTCTTTCTTTTCGAATTTCAAAGCTTTGTATAGCAAATAAAATTATTTTCGTAGAATTAACCGAGTTTTGAAGATCATATTTTCCCTTAATTGAGGTGGGTGTAACATTCCCATTTCGGTTTTGATTTGTTTCCGTTAGCAAAAATATCAAAATGATCCTTGAATATAAGCTCAATTTCAGTTAAATAAGTCGGGACAATAAAAGGTAATTGGAAGTTAGAATTTGAGAACGATGTTATTGCTTGCCATTATTCGTATCCAGTTTTATTTTAGCCTTAATATAGTTTGCAAAAGAGCTTTTATTTCAAGCTTTTAACAATAGATTTCAAGAAAAGACGAAGTTTCGTATTTCGAATTAATTTGGCAGATTTGAATAATACGTATCTCATATTTTACATAACTTTTATTTTAAGGATATATATGTAGAATGGGTTGTTAGAGACTCGGCATTGTGCTAGGGGTATGAATATTAAAATGAATAGGCTTCGTGTCAAACAAACACAAATTTATTGAAAACACTAATTATATATACAACAAAAATATTTACAGTTTAATAAAGAATTTTAGAGGGAATCATTATGTTTTAATGACAGCAATTGCTTATAGAGATTAGAACTAAAGTATTAGCATAATAAAGCTAAGAACCGTTAGGCTTTAGGAAAGATTTTACGTTACATAACCATCACATGACCACCCGTCACACCCGTCATCGGACTTGCTCCCATGCTGTGAACTAGTGTTCCTTAAACATCGATAGACTATTGATATTATCGAAGCCAAGTCGATAGTATTGGGCTTTCGGAACTATCGACTGAAACAATCGATAGTATCGACTTTCTCAAAACTACCGATAGTTTTCTCCCGGGCAATACTGTCGATAGGCGCATTTTCAGTCGATAGATTTAAAACTGTCGACTGGAACTATTGATACTATCGATAGTTGCAAAACTATCGAATGAAACAATCGACTGCAACTATCGATAGTATCGATAGTTTCTAAAGTATCGACTGGAAGAACATCTATCGATAGTATCGCCGGGGAGAAAACTATCGATACTGTCGATATTTTTGAAACTATCGATGTTTAAGGAACAATACTGTGAACAGGTCTTTCTCTCACGGCTGCATGGAAAGAAGTTAAAAACCCCCGTAGCTTGTAGGAATTCGCTTCCGTCAGCTCTTTCTGCAACTGTCCTTCAATTGCGTTCCGGCTGTTTCGTGCTACTCTCTGGGTGTAAAATTATTCACTAAATTATCGGAGGAGTAAAAAATATAAATTCTCCTATATATATATATAGTAAAATATAAATTCTAAGTAATTAGGTATAAATTCTCCTCCATATATATAGCATTTCAATTACAGCATCGGCATAGATCTAATGTTTTCATATTTCAAACATAGATGTTTTTGTAACAACTCATTATAATTAAGTTTTCATGGATGGAAATGAAGTTTGACAATAAAGACAAAGGAATAACGACCTCATTGGAAAGATTTTGAATCAGTAATCAGCTCGTGCTCACTAAATTCTTAATACTTCCTTATTTTATTAAAAAATCAGCTATTTCTTTTACCAAATGATCTTACGGAAACAGTTTTAAAAAGAAAAGTTCTAATTGCTCATTTTTGGGAGGGGGGAGGGGAGAATTATTTTAAAAGGAATAAAAGTGTTGAATTCAGACAGCCAATATAAAATTTTACTAATAATTCTGATATAATTTGGACACTCAGTGCACGTATTTTAAAATTTTGCAGTGCCCAGTGCTTGAATAACTGATTGACACTCTAATATTTATTACAAAATATCTTTTTTATTATTCATTATCTGGTGCAGATAATTTGTCAGTATTATCCAATAAATTCCATTTGTCTAATCTTCTTACAGCAAATTTTGCAGTTAAATACTAAAATCAGAAGACTAAGGACTAGGGCAACGCGACTCATACACAGGGAAAATGTGTTGTTTTGACTTTTAAAGGCCAAGCGTTTAAGAATTACTTAAAATTTAGAAAGAAAAAAGTGAATTACAGAGTTATCTGTCCAAGTGTCATTTTAAATGTTAGGTATGTTTCGAAATTTTAAGATGGAAAGTTGTTTTTTCAAATGAGTAGATTTTGTTGTTGTCGTTACTAGCCCAAATCATTCTAACTCTGTTAAACCAAATCCATACGTCAAAGAACTCTAAAAAAATCTAAACATAATAAGGGATTTGCGAAATCCTGGTAGACAGAAAATTCTAAGCACGCTGAAATATGATAGGGGAAAGACAGACTTTTCTTAGAAATTTCTCAAAACTTTTTGTCTCTGTTCTATGGGAAGGTATTTGAAATACCAGCTGGGAAAATTAGTGCGAGGATGAATCCAAAAGAAAAGGTTACAAAGGTAATAATTTTTTTATGAACATTAAACAGAAAATGCAAAAGGGAATTAAGAGGTATACTTTCCGATAACTTTTCTACATAATCATAAAATCTATTTAGGCATTCATCTTAACGCAGGAACAACTTGTTTAACCCGGCTTGGCAGAAATCACGTCCTGTCCATTGAGCCAGTTCTCGGCAACTGTTTTCACATCACTCTCTGAAGAGAACCCTGTTCCAGATAAGTGTTTAGACCCCAGATTGGGAACCAAATCTAGGCTGTATAGGGTGGTGGCTCCAGACTTCCCACTTGAACTCTTGCAGCAATTCTTGAGTTTTGAGGGCAGTATGGGTATTACCATGCAGGAGGATGACACCATCACTCAACATGCCAAGAGTTTGCGTCGGATGGCTTCACGATTGACCAGTGACTATTTCCTTTTTTCGAAATTGAAAGAACACTTATCTGTAACAAGGTTCTCTTCAGACACTGAAGTGAAAACAACCACTGAGATCTGGTTCAATGGGCATGGGATGTGATTTCTACCATGCCGGGTTACAAAAGTTGGTCCTGCGTTCAGGTAAATGCCTAAATAGATTTGCTGATTGTGTGGAAAAGTGATCGGCAAGTATGCCTCTTATTTCCCTTTTGTATTTTCTGTCTAATGTTAATAAATAATTTTTATTGCCCCTTTAAACTTTTTTTTGAATCCATCCTTGTAAATGCCATCAACTAATCCCTTTGTAATGAAGGGGTCCTTCAGTACTTTTCCTGGGTACCAATGATGGAGAAAAGGAATGGTTTATACTTTATTAACCATACATTTTTTGAATGACAAGTTTTCATTAGAGATAGAGTTTTAATCTTCGATTCAACGCAAGCAGTCTTGATGAAGATATCAGCGAACCTATTAACCCTTTATTGACATATGTGACACCAATTGTAAAGATACCGCATGATGAACATAAAACTTAAACATGCGCAGATTAACTCCCATATCAAGGCTGTGAAAAAACTCTTTTTGTAATCATTCTTTTTAAAACTATGACTGTTTTTATTTTTTTGATTACATTTCAATGAATTAAAATGTAATCAAAATATCCCAACAAAGTTCCAAATTTTAAATGTAATAGTCGCTTGCATAGAAGCGTAACAGACATAAAACATGACAGACGTAGATATTTGCTATGTTTTGTTATGAAATGAATGATTTATTCATTGTATCACCCAATTTATTTTCCTTCCAGACTTGCATTTTAATTTGAATTTATTTAACCCTTAAATGCCCAATGCGGCCTTTAAGCAACATACCCAATTGTGTCTTCTAAAATTTCGATAATAAAACTGAAACTCTAATGCCTGTTGTTACCAATAGGATAATACTGAAATTTTAGTAAATCAATTTACAACATATAGATGTAACTTGAGTGCTAATAAAAAATAAAAATAAATTGATGTTTTTCACTTGAGGCTGCATCTTTTTAGCTTTGTTTGTACGCTCGTTTGTACCCTATTATATTCTACAATGTCTTTCGAAGAAATGAAATTCAAATAACTCTCTTTTGGAACTCTAATATCTCATATAAAATCTACAAAAACACAATTATCAATCAACTTATAAGAATCAACAAAATTTGCAATAACACTAATTCTGCCAAAAAGCAAATCATGTACTTTAAGAAATAGTCTCAACATTAATAAAATTCCCCCCTTACTTTACGAACCTCTGATTAATGGATTTAAGATATAAGTAAAGGATTGCTTATCAGAGAGATGCCGACGCGAAGTATAATCTTCGTGGTAGGGTCACTCAAGTCGGTAATGTCTGATATTTCACCTCGAAAATTCATCTTTTAAACATTTTTCACTGGTCTCACATTTTTTATTGATTTCTTCCACTATTTCTCTACGCTTTGTATCGTTATCGCTCTTCCATTTCATCTTCATCGCTCGCAACATACTACACGCCACTGGCAACAGCCAAAGTTAAGCGCGAAAACTGTTACTTGATACCCTGTTCACACCCCTTCAACGCCAGTCTGTACCGTGACCCTCCGCATACACTGCCACGTCAACATCCGTCCTTCTGGTATGTAAAATATTTATTCTTACTTTTCTCTAATGTTATCGCATCGTAATTGTGTTTTAATTATTCAAAACTCCTCTCTCTGATTTTGGTTGGTTTGGCATTAGGGATGAAAATCAGTGCTTTAGGCCTTACGGCGTAACTGATTGCAAGAAAATGTCAAACTTTTTATATTTAGCAATTCACAATAACTTCATCCCCTGAAGAAACGTTATTGTGCTTCTATTGCGTTTTTTATTTCACATTTTACTCTTTCATTTTACGATTTATACTCTCTCTCTCTCTCTCTCTCCATATATATATAATATCGTGGTTACTGTGAGGTATAAAAGTGCGTTTCCAAAGCAGACAGCAGTCGTTGACTAAAGATGAACAGTTTCTTTATTTGATTCATAAGTTTCAGCTGATTAGGGTAGAATTTAGAATGATATCAAGCCATTTAAAATGATATCAAGCCATTTAAAATGATATCAAGCCATTTAAAATGATATCAAGCCATTTAAAATGATATCAAGCCATGATTAAAAATATAAACGCAAAGCGCGGCCACCTTCGACAAGAAAAACAGCCACGACGAAAACAGGCGTCTGGTATGAAGGTTACATGGTTTTAAAAAGAGGAAGTTGCACCATCGCTGCGATATTAAGTAGTATTGTGAAGAAGAGGAATTCTCGATCGTGAGAGCGGTTAAAACTGGATTTCAGCCTGTTAAAGTGACAGTTAATTGTGTGTTAGAGCTTAAGGAGAAATAATTTTACGGATTAAATTTTGAGTAGCGTTTTTTAAAATTAGGAAGGTGTTAATTTATTACATATATATGTAATGACCTAGAAATTTTCCATATTTAAAATAAATCCTTTTTAACGACAGTTATTTTTTAATTACGAACTAATTATTTCTACTTCAATCCTATGATAAAAAACACTTCTACTCTAACTAGACTCGCTAGAGTCGCAATGCTTCTAGAGCCTCAACTTCGGTACTTTTCCCTTTTTGATATTATAAAAACTCTCCGCGTCTGCCTAATTTCCTCTTTCGTAATCATGTAACGCTCCAAGCAGTTGACGCCGTTTTAGGCGTAATTCTCCACTCCTGGCCATGGATTTAATATTCCCATAATCTTTTAACCGTTTAATCTTAATATATTATTGAGTACTCTATAACTTATTTGATTTTGCTTATCTTCGAAATGGAATGAAATGTTTTAGACATTTAACGACTGCAATCTTCTTCAACTACCTCTACACTTCACTTAACGGAACAACGTTACATAAAGACGACAGTATGTAATCTGTGTGGAAACCCCGTAGATCAAAGTTTCCTACTGCTAAAAAGAACTCCATGAAAAGAATTTACCTATAAAATCAATTGTATCGGCCACATCCATGAAGTTTAAAGTTCTGCAATTCTAGTTGTAATGTTGAAAAATTTCCATACTGCCTTCTTCAAGCATGAGTTCATTTCTAATATGTGTCTGCAATATTTCAAATGTGCAACGCATTCATCTTCCAAGTTATTTCAATGCACCAGCTTCAAGTATTTAATTCATCTACTTCACCATATCGGCAAAAATGATTCAACATGTGTTCTCCTCGACAGATTTCATTTTCTAATGTGTATATATATATATATATATATATATATATATATATATATATATATATATATATATATATATATATATATATATATATATATAACTTTGTTCCGTTAAGTGAAGTGTAGAGGTAGTGATTGAAGATTGCAGTCGTTAAATTGCCAAAACATTTCATTCCATTTCGAAGATAAGCAAATCAAATAAAGTTATAGGTACTCCTAATATTAAATTAGTGAGTGAGAATTACGCCTTAAAACGCGTCAACTGCTTAGGCGTTTGCTACGATATTACGAAAGAGGAGTGGCAGACGCGGAGAGTTTTTATAATATCAAAAAGGGAAAAGTCACCCGAGTTGAGGCTCGAAGCATATAATCTGAAGTGAGTCTAGTTAGAGTAGAAGTGTTTTTATCATAGGATTGAAGGTAGAAATAATTAGTTCGTAATTAAAAAAATAACTCGTTAAAAAGGATTTATTTTAAATATGGAAAATTTCTAGGTCATTACATATATATGGTATAACACCTTCTCTAATTTTAAAAAACGCTACTCAAAATTTAATCAAATTATTTCTCCAAGTCTAACACACAATTAACTGTCCTTTAAGGCTGAAATCCAGTTTTAACCGCTCTCACGATCGAGAATTCTCTCTTCACAATACTACTAATATCACGATGAGAACTTCTCTTTTTTAAACCCATGTAACCTTCATACAGACGCCTGTTCGTCGTGGCTGTTTTTTCTTGTCGAAGGTGTGCGCTTTGCGTTTATATTTTAATCATGGCGATATCATTTTTAAATGGCTTGATATCATTTTAAATGCTTGATATCATTTTAAATGGCTTGATATCATTTTAAATGGCTTGATATCATTTATAAATTCTACCCTAATTAGCTGAAAACTTATGAATCAAATAAAGAAACTGTTCATCTTGTCAACGATCAAGCTGTCTGCTTTGGAAACGCACTTTTAATCCTCACAGTAACACGATATTTATATATATGGAGAGAGAGAGAGAGTATAAATCGTAAAATGAAAGAGTAAAATGTGAAATAAAAAACGTATCTGTAGTATAATAACGATTTCTTCAGGGGATGAAGTTATTGTGAATTAATATAGCAAAAGTTTGACATTTTCTTGCAATCAGTTACGCCAGGTCAAAGCACTGATTTTCCATCCCTAATGCCAAACCAACCAAAACCGTGCAGAGAGAGGAGTCTTGAAGTAATTAAAACACAATACGATGACAACATTAGAGAAAAGTAAGAATAAATATTTTAGCAACCAGTAAGGACGGATGCTTGACTGGCAGTGTATGCGTGAGGGCTCGGTACAGACTGGCGTTGAAGGGTGTGTGAACAGGGTATCGAGTAACAGTTTTCGCGCTTAACTTGGCTGCTTGTACAGGCGGCTAGTATGTTGCGAGGATGAGATGAAAGAAGACTGATAACGAACTATAAAGCAGAGAAATAGTGGAAAGAAATCAATAAAAGTGAGACCAGTGAAAAATGTTTAAAAAGATGAATTTCGAGGTGAAGAATCAGATATTACCGATCTTGAGTGACCCTACCAACGAAGATTTATACTTCGCGTCGGACATCTCTTGATAAGCAACCTTTACTTATATCTTAACATCTAATAATGTGAGTTGTAAAGAAGGGGAATTTTATTAATGTCTGAGACTATTTCTTAAAGTACAGATTTGCTTTTTTGCAGAATTAGTGTTATTGCAAATTTTATTGATTCTTGTAGTTGATTGATAATTGTGTTTTTGTAGATTTATATGAGATATTAGGAGTTCCAAAAGAGAGTTATTAATTCATTTCTTCTCGAAACATTGTAGAATTATAATAGGGTACAAAATACGAGCGCTGCAAACAAAGCTAAAAAGATGCAGCCTCAATGAAAAACATCATTATTTTTATTTTTATTAGCACTGTTACATCTTATAGAAATTGATTTTATAAAATTTCAGTATTATCCTATTGAAACATGGTGCATTAATTTCAGTTTTATTATCGAAATTTTAGGAAATATCAATATTGGTATGTTGCTTAAAGCCGTTTTACATTGGGTATTAAGTTAAATAAATTCAAACTTAAAAATGTCAATCTGAAGGAAAATAAATTGGGTGATACAATGAATAATATCATTCATAACAAACATAGCAAATATCTACGTCTGTATTTTATGTCTGTTATAAGCTTCTATGCAAGTTGACTATTCATTTTAGATTTGAACTTTGTGGGATATTTGATTATTTAATCGCTGAAATGTAATCAAAAAAAATAAAAACAGTCTAGTTTTAAAAGAATGATTACAAAAGAGTTTTTCACAGCCTGATATGGGAGTTAATCTGCGCATGTAGTTTTATGTTCATCATGGGTATCTTTACAATTGGTCGTACATATGTCAATAAAGCGGTAGCATAGGTTCGCTAATTCTATCAATGTATTTTATGTTGAATCGGAAGATTGAAACTCGTATCTGCTACGAAAACTATCGTCTTCAAAAATGTATGGTTAATAAAGATAAACTACACCTTTCTCCACTCATTGGTACCAGAAAGTAATGAAGGACCCCTTCATTACAAAGTGATATCAGTTGATGGATTTACAAGGGATGCGGGATTCAAAATTTAAAGGGGCAATAAAATAATTATTGTCGATTAATTTCATTGTAATGGAAGGGAATAAGAGGGCAGATGATCATTTTTCCATCATTTTCCATTAACAGGCAATATTATAGCCTGAACGCAGGACTCAACTCTTGTACCCAGCATTGTGAACAATGGTGCCCATTGAACCAGATTCTTCAGTGGTACTATTCAGCAGACAGTAAACCTTGTTAGCGATAAGTGTTCTTTCATTTGTCTGAAAGAAACTAGGTCAACAATCGTAGTTCATCCGACGCACTCTTGGCATGTTGAGATGAAGTGTCATCCTCCTGCATGGTAACTACCCACGTCCCTCAAACTCAAGAATTAGCTGCAAGAGTTCAAGGGGAAGTTCTGGACACCATTCCTATACAGCTCAGATTTGGTCTCAATCTGGGGGTCTAAAGCACTTATCTGGAAATAGGTCTCTTCAAGAGTGATGAGAAACAGCTGCCGAGAACGTGCTCCAATGGACAGGACGATTTCGCCAAGTCTGCAACAAGTTGTTCCTGCGTTATTTGAATGCCTCCAATAGATTTTATGATTATGTAGAAAAGTATCGGAAAGTAGTACCCTAATTCCCTTTGCATTTTCTGTTAATGTTACATAAAAAAATTATTTACCTTTGTAACCTTTCTCTTGACTCATCTCGCACTACATTTTCCAGCTGGTATTTCAAAACCTTCCCAAGAACAGAGACAAAAGTTTGAGAAATTTCTAAGAAAAGTCTGTCTTCCCTATCATATTTCAGCGTGCTTAGAATTTTCTGTCTACCAGATTTCGCAACTCATTATGTTAGCATTTTTTAGAGTTCTTGACTGTATGATTTGGTTGTACAGAGTTAGAAATGATTTGGGCTGCAAAACGACAACAACAAAATCTACTCTATTTGAAAAAAAACAACTTTCCATCCTTAACTTCGAAACATACCTAACATTTAAAATGACACTTGACAGATAACTCATTCACTTTTTTCTTTCTAAATTTTAAGATTCTTAAACGCTTTGGCCTTTAAAAAGTCAAACAACACATTTTCCCTGATGTATGAGTGCAGTGTCTGTCCTTGTTCTTCTGATTTTAGTATTTAACGCAAAATTTACATGAAGATAGATTGACAAATAATGTTATTGGATATCACTGAGCAAATTATCTGCAAACTCAGATAATGAATAATAAAAAAGATATTGCAATAAATTAGAGTGCCAATCAGGGCTTTTCAAGCACTGGGCACTGCAAAATTTTAAAATACGTAGCTTGAGGCCCAAATTATATAGAATTATTATAAAATTTTATATTGCCGTCTGAATTCAACACTTTATTCCTTGTAAAATACTCCTCCTCTCCTCCAAAAATGAGCAATTAGAACTTTTCTTTTTAAAACTGTTTCGTAAAGATCATTTGGTAAAAGATATATATTTTTTAATAAAATAAGGAAGTATTAAGAATTTAGTGTTTAGGTAGTTGACGTTACTGATTCAAAATCTTTTCCAATGGGTCGTTGTCCTTTTGTTTTATTGTCAAACTTCATTTCCATCCATGAAAACTTGACTATAATGAGTTGTTACAAAAAACATCTATGTTTGATTGAAATATGAAACATTAATCTATGCCGATGCTGTAATTGAAATGCTATATATATGGAGGAGAATTTATACCTAATTACTTAGAATTTATATTTTACTATATATATATAGGAGAATTTATTTTTTACTCCTCCGATAATTTAGTGAATACCTTACACCCAGAGAGTAGCACGAAACAGCCGGAACGCAAATTGAAGGACAGTTGCAGAAAGAGCTGACGGAAGCGAATTCCTACAAGCTACGGGGGTTTTAACTTCTTTCCATGCAGCTGTGAGAAAAGACTCCAGCCCATGTGTATTAGCCTCTTAAACACGATAGCCTCTAAAATATCGACAGTATCGATAGTTTTCTCCCGGCGATACTATCGATAGATGTTCTTCCAGTCGATATTTTAGAAAACTATCGATACTATCGATAGTTGCAGTCGATTGTTTCATTCGATAGTTTTGCAACTATCGATAGTATCAATAGTTCCAGTCGACAGTTTTAAATCTATCGACTGAAATGCGCCTATCGACAGTATTGCCCGGGAGAAAACTATCGGTAAGTTTTGAGAAAAGTCGATACCATCGATTGTTTCAGTCGATAGTTCCGAAAGCCCACACTATCGACTTGGTTTCGATAATATCAATAACGATGCTTTATGAACACGCATCACAGCATGGGAGCAAGTCCGATGACGGGTGACGGGTGGTCATGTGGATGGTTATGTAACGTAAAATCTTTCCTAAATGCTCAACGGTTCTTAGTTTTATTATGCTAATACTTTAGTTCTAATTCTATAAGCAATTGCTGTCATTAAACATAATGATTCCTTAAAATTCTTTATTAAACTGTAAATATTTCTTTTGTTGTATATATAATTAGTGTTTTCACAAATTTGTGTTTGTTTGACACGAAGCCTATTCATTTTAATATTCATACCCCTAGCACAATGCCGAGTCTCTAACAAACCATTCTATATATAATTTAAAATAAAAGTTATAAAATATGAGATACGTATATTCAAATCTGCCAAAAGCAATACGTAACTGAACGAAGCAATCGAA
>BGPR01002881.1:57654-84161 GCA_013235015.1 Araneus ventricosus | reverse complement strand
AAAACCTTAACTTAAAACACAAAACACAAAAAGATTAAGAGCAGAAACACAAAACGCAAAAACACAAGAAGCTTAATAATAAAAACACAAAGCACAAAAAGATTTTATAAAACGAAGAATCGTGAAAGGTAAAAAAATCAAGGAAGTGACGGCGATTCACAAACGAAAAATTAATCTCCGCTGAAAATTAAATATTTAGAAAACTTTTACCGTTTCCCAAAAACTGTGATTATGTAAACGGTGAATTCTAACTAATAATTTTCCAATAGACTTCTTGAAGATTGACAACATATATATATGATTGATTCATTCGTGAAGTTTCCAAATTTATACGTAAGGAGAAATAGACCTTCAATAAGCAAAACGAGTGAAACGACGAGGGTTAAAATGATGACATTCGTAGGTATTCTTTATCTCTTAGGGAGCAAAAGGCTGTCAAAATTAAACCTTTGGGAACCTAAGATATAGTATTTACTGCGGAAAATTAAAGTAATTGGGTGTAAATAAGCATAATGAATGAAAAGCAAGGTGGCGTACTGAGTGCGCCGCCCGTATCTCATTGTTACCCGTGCCTCTAAGAGTTAATCGTCTTGCCCATCTCTCACACGGGCGAACAAATTTCGTCGGGCCAGTAACTCACACGGGCTGTGCTTTTGCAATAAGAAGCCATGAAAATTCCAATTTTTAGCGTGCCCGTATCATTTTTACTTACGTACCTGCTTTGTAGAAAGCAGCACAATGCTTGTAATTTGATTATATAATAATTATAATATGTAGATTTAGAATATTTTTACCGTTAGAACATGTTTTGAAAGATTTATTTCAGTGCTTATCGTTTTTCCGCGTTTAATTTTTGTAAAATGAGTAAATTTTTGTAAATGAGTCTGTCCAGAAATTGCATATATCTCTTAAATGCATGTATTGAAACTTTTCTGTCTAGCTTAGATGTGCGAGGAAAGTTAAATATAATGCAAAATAAGGTAAGTTAATGACAAATTTTATATTTTAAAAAAACTGTTAAAGATAAAGAAAAATCGATTATTTTTTTATACTAATCGTTTTAGAATTTTATAAACATTAAACAAGATCAATAAAAAAAAATCGATGATTTTTTAAATTTTGCCAAAATTGTGCCATGAGTTAGGGGTTAAAGGAGAATAATTAAGGTAATTTTCAAGTTTTCAAATCATAAAAGTTTTCATGAGTGGAAACCAGCCTTGTCCATACCACTTGAAGATATAACTGCAATTAATATAATAAATAATATGCATTCTAATATTCCGTAAATTATACCAAATAACTGTCTGAAATATATTAAAGTTGTAAACGAAATATCGACAGTATTCGGGAATTTCTTTTAAGTGCTTGAATTATATTCACAAGGTTAAAAATCTGCATTATAAAATATGGAAATCAATTTGAAAAAAAATAAATTCCTTCCATTTTTTTCCAAATATTACTTTTTTGTATGAATTTGGTTTTTGCTCGTTTCTGATTAAGAGAAACATTTGGCAAAGAATGAGGCATTGCCTGAGTTATTCTACACGATTGATTTTTTTTCCTCAAATATTTAGGAAAATATACCAATGATTTAAAATTTTGATCACCATTATTTTATTAATCACAACATTCTTTAAATGATTTATTAGTGATTGTTTCAAAATCCCGAGACTAGCACTTTTGGACAATATTACTCCCGAAAGGGGTGACAGACAATGAGAAATATCAGCGCATTTACGGAGTTCTTTGTTATGTATTGGAAGCCGTTGAAATAACAGACATGCGATAGATGCATTTTCTTTATTCAAAGTCGTAATGAAATTAATATAACGTTAAGTAGAATAATTTGTCTACGTAAACATAAAGTTTAAACAGAACTACTCGAGTGATTCATAACCTACTAAACATCACAGTAGATGAGTAAAAAGCATCTTATTACACTGAACACATCATGCTGCATCGGCATCACAAAATAGAAGAAGATAGAGAGAGTGTCATAGAGGTACAGTAGAACCAAGTAGACCTTATATATCCGCTGTGACGTAAAATACGTCATAGGCAGCTGATGTTGGAATTCGGAATAATCAACTGTTGCCAACATTATGTCACGCTAAGTAAAATGTAAACATTTTCCCCTCCATTTTTCCCTTTTCTCCTATTTTTGTGAAAGTAATTTCGCCTGGCGCATGCGCAAAAGCGCAGAGGGGTTCGGAATCCGAAAACATGCAATACCCCTTTTTTCACTGTTCTGTAAAGAAGTCATAAATTTAGTTATATATTAACTACCAGTTTGGAAGCAACACGAGAGCTATCTTGTAACGGATCTCGCAATTTTGAACCACGGTCAGATGACGGGGACGACACCTGAGCTGGCACCCCCTCCAACTTCCGAGTTATGCCGGCTGACGGCGTTTAATTCCCTACGCATCATTTAGCGTGCAACAGGCCCACAACAAAAGAACGAAACCCTCAGGTCAACGCAGCCACAAAGAAGTCATAAAATAATACAGCCATCGAAAGTGACACTTAAATTTCCTCTTTAATAAATATATCTGAGATTGTTATATGTTTCAGATTCATCACAGCATTTCGTCATTTTTCTTATACTTTCTCAGAAGAGACCAAAATACAAATAAATTTGAGATCTAATTTTGTCGCCTTATGATGATCGAGTTGAAAATACTATTTGTTTATTAAGCCGTAAATGAACATTAATCTTACACTAATGGATAAAAGAATTCGGTTTATAGACATCTAAAAATAGAAAATTAATTTTTATAACAGCTTCTTTTATGCCGAAATAAATTCAATTGGAACAACGTAATTCCGCAAACGAATTGTTGGTAATACCTTTTGTCACTTTTACTTTGTCAATTTACTTTTCATAACTGTTTCTAATAAATAATTCCAAGGATTAATTTAATATTTATCTCATATTTCAGAATATAAGAACGGAATTTCTACAGTGCCGGAAATTAATTGACGATTAAATTATTTTATTAAATACCAAATTTATTAATAAACAAGATACTCAATTAGATTTCCAAGGTAGCAGCTTTCGTGCTTGACCTATATTTTGAGAAATGGGTTATTGCTTTTTCTTATGACGTATAATAGATCTTGATTTAAAGAAATTTAAAATCCCTCTGTATTATTGCTTCGAAACTTTAATTAACACGCTCTCGAATGAGAATACTATAGCCTTCATTTTGATCGTAATGCGAAATGACGTGACTAGCATAACATTGAAATTTATAACCCACATGATCATGCGTTCAATTCTATGTGTCCTTAATTTTATATGCCTGTTCGAAATTAGTGTGCTCGCCCTGTAAAGTAATAACTAACTGGTTCATTGAAAATTTTATTTTTGTTTGGTTTCTTCCTTGAGTATTTATTTTATTTTATTTATTAAAAGAAAATGTATTTTACAGATAAACCTCCAGTTTCAAAGAGCATGAAACAGAAAGAGCACAAAGCACACCAACAATAAAAGCTGTAAGCAGCAAACGCTAAATATTTCAAATCATATTGTAAAATTAAAAGTTGCCTGTCAATAATTAAAACATGAAAATATATATTAAAAGTAAAATATCTAAAAACCTTAAAAACATAAAGGAAACACGCATAAAAAATTTAATAATTGAATACAGACGCATATAAAAGAATTAGAAAAGAACGCAGAGTTTAAAAATTGAACACGGTAGAATATGGAAATATTAAAACGCATAAAAATCTATAAAATTGAATACAGTCGAAATGTAAAAAGATTAAAGGAAACACATCATGAATTCAAAAGCCACTAACACCACATCTTAAAAATACCAAGAGACATATGAAAAACATCAAGTTCTTCAGGAAACCTGTTAAAAATTTTATAAAATTTGTACAACGAGAATTTCTCCACATACTTAAATTTCGAAAACATATTTTGAAATAAACTGTTGACTCATAGAGATCTGGCAGGCACAACAATATTTATAAACTAGAAAATCACCCGCCATGGTATGACGGGTGCAAATTGCCTCTTCATTCGAGAGATTTCCCGTCCAAATTGAAGTGTTTAAATATATATATATATATATATATATATATATATATATATATAATATATGGGAGAGAAATATTTAACATTGATTGAAAATAAATAAAATAAACATATGTTTTATGACTGGAAATAATTTTTATTTACATATTATTTACATATTTTTATATTCAGAAAACCTCTTGGTAAACAACATTCCGTGTGAAGTATTTTTCGTTGTTTAACAATTTTCCTTGTACTTTTGATGCCTTTGTGTAAATCTTAACGTTGACAAAAAATATTATCAAATTATATCATCACGATTGCAATAAATCATCAGATGCATCGTGGCTTCCGAACTATATCACGCGCATGATATACCACTGGCGTGATTTACCGCTTTGTATTAAAAAACGGAAATTTATTTGAAATATATGATTAATATAATTTAAGATTTTTGGGGACTATTGATCATAGCGAGATAAATTTTATATCAATCGATTGCAAATTTTATTTCACTATTTTAGAGCTATTAAATTTGATATTAGAACGGCAATTATCTTTTTAAATTTAAAATGACTGAAATTTAAGTGCTGTAACAATGAAATAATACTGTTTAACGTCTCGCAGTGCTATGGCGCGAATTTTATTGTTGGTGACGTCAGAGCGGTATCGGATAAGTGAGAGACAGATCTGGGCTATTATATTAGTAATGTCCGTAACATGGCACATTGCTTAACTTAGAGGTGTTAACACTTCATTTGAATGTCATAGCATCTGTATTCAGCAGGATTATCGTAGCTTGTTTTAATTAATGGAGTAGGTACATTCTTTGTTTTAGGTAGATTCTTAATAGGAAGTCTATCTTTTGCAATGGTTGTAATGACACGACTTCCTTAAACTTTCTGTAGATCTTTACCGATCATGACCCGTAGAACCCAAAAGAACACGTCGTTCAATATATATATATATATATATTGAACGACGTGTTCTTTTCTCTCTCTCTCTCTCTATATATATATATAGAGAGAGAGAGAGAGAATAAATCGTAAAATGAAGAGTAAACGCAATTAAAGCACAATAACGATTCGTGAGGGGATGAAATCAATGTGAACTGCTAAGAAGATATAGAGTTTGACATTTTCTTGCAATCAGTGACGCCGTAAGGCCAAATACACTGATTTTCATCCCTAACGTCCTACCAAACCAAGAAGCAAAAAAAGGAGTTTTGATAATTAGAAACAAAAGTAATATGTGACAAAACGCTAGAGCAAAGTAAGAATAATTTTTTAAAAAACCAAAAGTTCGGACACTGAAGTAACAGCGATGGTTTATGGCGGTGACCAGCAATCGAGTTACAAGTTTCGCTACTGACATTGTCTATTGGATATAATATGTAATGTAATGTTTGTTGGATGTAGTACGTCCGGGAAAATGTAGTATGTTGAGAACGATGAAGATTAAATAGATAACGATGACGATAGAAAGTGTGGAGAAATAATGAAAGAAATCAGTAAAATATGTAAAACCAGTGAAAAATGTCTAAAAGAAGCATTTTCGAGGTAAATGTATGGCCGAGGCGTACGTGTTGTATTTGGAAAACATTGGGAATCTCCCGCTGCATAAGATTCAGAGCGTCGTAACGACGTGTTACCTATATGAACAAAACTTTTTGAACTATTCTGTCATTTAAAAAATAAAGTTGCTACAGCTTTCTTTAATTAATTTTTGAAATGGGTTCAATAATTTATGTCTACCCTGTATAGAAATTGACGTGACTTCACAGCTGCTTGACAATCAAAATTGTGCGTTCATCTAACAACTAACTGCACTTTGTGTCCCGCCTTGATTAGAAGGAACGTTCCTGTTGTGTAATATTTTGTTTGAATTAGAACACAGTAAATTACATAGTGAACTTGAGAATTCTCTGGAATAGAAATTTCCAGAATGGCGGCGAATAACGTCAAACCTTCGCTAAGTAGAGGCAGCGACACCCTTGAACTCAAGAAAAATCGAGAAGAATCGAGACATCACCCTCTAATCCTCGCGAGTAAAGCGACGTATACCCTGAACTCTATAAAGGTCGAGAACAATGAAGAGCCACCACCTCTGCCCATTCAAAAAAGCAAATGATGGCGATTGGACCCTGTGATATATAAGGGGGTGGATATACGAAAAAAGGGGAGTGGTTTGTTGGGAGAAACCCTAAGTAGCCGATTTCTCTGAAGGACTTGATGTCGACGATGCTATCCAAGTGACGATGGCTGCCTGGTAAATTAAAAATTTTTATTGAGACCATATAGGGTGAGTGAAGAAGGCAATTAAGTGACTTGGTTTTCTTAGTACCTTTGATTGGAAACTACAAGTGCATATATTTTAATGAATAATGGACTGGAGATTGAGTGAAGCCGCCTGGTGAGTTTGAAATACATATGATTATATCGAATATCTAGAGACAATTACAGACTGTTGATTAGAGACTGTTTTAATTATTTTTATGTTATCCTCCTCTTCCTGGGCTTATTTTATTTAATTCTAAATTTATAATTAAATACCTATACTCTAAATAAAGTTTAATGTCATATTTTTCAAATTAATATTGTGTCGCATTCTGAGTGTTAAATTGATTACATTAATAAAAATAATTATTAGACAATGGTCGAACCTCGGATTACTAATTAGGTTAATTGCATTTAATAAACCTATTTGAATTAAACCTAAATCCAATCATAACATTCCTGCAAGTAGCGCATTGCATTGCAGAAGCAAACTGGGTCCACGCTTTTGACATGCATCATATTAGCAAGATTTTACACCGAGATGGAAACTGATTTTGAGGTGGATAGATAATTTTCATAAACCAAAAAAGTTTATGAATATGATTTTCAAATGGTTACGACCTTCAAAGCCAGTGATTGAGATACCGAATATTTTTATTGAATTGTACTCAAGTCTTTTCTTTTTCTTTTTCATGCTCTTATTCGCACTTTTTGTTCCTCACCCCTTTTGGTGTTTCATGTGTAAATAACGGCTCTGCTTATTTTGTAGGGATTACTGAGCGAGCCATTACTTAAATCCACAGACAAAATATTTCAGGACGAAATGAAGAGGGTTCCTTGAAAGTTAAGCAATTCTTTAAGAATGATTAAGTGATTATTTACAGGTATTTTCACTTTACATAGACAGGACAATAATACAATTTTCCGGTTCAACAACACCCGATCTCTTCGCATGTGTTACTCTCTCACTGTCCTGGAGTCGTCTCCTAGAGGGAGGGAGGCAGCGCCATCTGCCGGATAAATACATCTGCTGCATGTATTATTTATCTTAATTTTTCCCCTGAAGATGGCTCTAGTTTGCTATTTTGACAATGCTTTTCTTCCCACCGACTAATGTCATAAGCAAAGTCTACACCTCCCGGGCCGAAGCCGTACGGTGGGATTGACAAACTGCTGCCGAAAAGCAGCCCCCCCTGTACATAGAGCAGGACAATACTTGTCGACATTCATCGATACACAAAATCCACTGGGTGTTGCGTGTTGGTGTTGTTTCCATTTACAATAAAAAATGACGGGAGGCTGTCTTTTCAAACAGCCGCTGATGTAAAAGTTTAGGACTACTTTACTCGCGTGACTCTTTTGTTTCTCGAAGTTCCTAGTGAGTTTTTAAGTTTAAGTAAGTATTTTTGTAACTCCTTTTGTTACCCTTTATCTCTAAAATTAGGCATTAGTTATGTTTTTAACATATGTAGTTACCGAGATATAGAGGATAGCGTCACCAATTCATGCGTATTTTTGCCCAACTTTGCGACTCAGTAGTCGCTGAACTACAATTCAGATTTTCAAATTTTTTTTGCAACTTCTGTTGTTACCCTCTATCTCTAAAATAAGGTAGTACTTATGTTTTTAACACATGTAGTTATTGAGATATAGAGGATCTCCTATACCAAGTTTTGTGGCGTTCTAGCGCGTGAATCAAATTCCTTCCTGAGACCCCAAAGGGAGGAACGTAGTCCTACGTTAAAATAGTCTTATATTATATTACGGCAATTTAACTTGATAGCGTAAACAAAAAATTCAAAAAAATTCAAAAAACAGGTGTAATAGTTAATCAGTGTCCAAGTCTCACAAGGAGTTCAAGGCAAGTTGCAGTTCAATTATTTTTGCCGCGTCCTTCTTGCAAGAAACTATTCGCATAACTTTAAAAATATCGAGAGTTGTCCAATTTTTGTGCCAACTTAAACCTATAACTTGCCCAACGTTTGCATCTCATTGTTAGATGTTCCACTGCTCCAATTTCTTCACCACAGTCGCAACTTGGGTTTTTGTGAAAGAACTTCTCTTGATAAGTTCCAAAGACTCCTTGGGCTGTATAAATCTGATTTTCATAAAAATTTCCCAGGACCCTATTGAAATTGTCAAAGAATCTTCTATTCCATTTGCCATTCTCCAAATTCTCCCATCTCTCTTGCCATCTTGTAAGGATTTTTATTTTACTTTCGTTTCTTATAAGGTATCAGAATGTCATATCTGAAGGTATCAAAATAGTGGATTGCTATCGAGATTACACAAATCTGTAAACCTTCAGTCACCTAGCTAATGAGGAAGTGAGTGAAAAACAGATAACAAAATTCCATATTTACAAACATGAAACAAGTTAAGTTAAATAAGTATGCAAACAATCAATAATTTAAAAAAAAGTATAAAATTATTATTTAAAAAAAGCAAAATTAAAACTGGAACAAGAAAATTTTTTTTTTCATATCATACAAAAAATTAAAATGAATAAAGGAATTTAATTGTAAAAAGAAATGAATTTAGAAAAATTACGACAATGTTTAAGATGCCATTGCAGCAGCATAACAAAAAACAGAGAACAACAGACAGATATACCAATAAAGCCAAAATTAAAAAAGAAAGTAAGTAATACAAGCAATCCTATAGTAATTTGAAGTAAACGAAAAGCAGACAACAAAAACAAGGAATCCATTCTAGTTCACTTTTTCAAGGGCTAGAAACTATTCGAAATGGATTCAAAGGAATATTTAGGGAATTTTCTGTAGAAGCAGGCCTATTTTAGCCTAAGACAGAGCTTCTCATGGTCCGAACTCCCCAAAAAAGAGAAACCAAGTAGCAAATCCACAAGAACAAAATATTAGCCATTAAGCTTAATTAATGAGCTTTCATATGGTAAAATAAGAAAAAACTTACCCCCTGTAGAAAAAAGCCAGATTAAAATAATTTGCCCGCGCAATCGAGAAAAGCAAAACATTAAACACTAGTCTCCGTGGCGCCATCTATATTCCCATAAGAGGAATAGAAAGGCAGAAAAAAGAAAAGAAGGAAAGAAGAGGCCGAGACAGAAATCTCTTTTGTAGTATGGGAAGGAGACCAATTCAGAAATATTAAGAGAGAAAAAAAAAGTTAAATAAGAGTGTTTAAAAAACCGAGAAAGATATGATATTTTTACTTTTCTTAATTGCAAGCAATTCAAGAAGACAAAAGTTTTGGGTTTTCGATTAATGAAGTTTTAGGGTTCCGTGTCAACATCATTGTTTAAAACCACGCTTAGTTCATGTTTATTTTCTGTTAAAAAATATTGAAAAACTTAACTGTTTATAAAACTTCAAACTAACTTGTAGTTTTACAATTTTCCTAGAATTGAAACAATTTCATCTTCCAGAAATTCGAATATCGAATTCCTGATACTTTTAGCTTCGTCTGCCTCGTAATTTTTTATATATAAATGAGAATATCTAAATATTAGATACAAAATGTCGCGGAGTATTCTATTTTTATACAAGTTTGTATTACAAATATGATTTTAGAGGCATAAACAGACGAATATACTCGAGGCTATCTCTTTCCTTTCTACCTTCTAAAGATTTCATTTATCTTCGGAGCGAAATATCTTTGCTTTGACACAAAATTACTTTCTAAACCATGCTTTAACTATAAATTTAATGAAGCTGAGTTTTCGAACGATTCAATATAAGCACGAATATTTTAAAATATATTCTCTGGAGAATTCCACACTTTCGCGAATTTCATTAAAAGTGTGTTCAATTCATGCTCAAAATAATATAGGCGATGTTAACATTTTTACTGGATATTTTTCTCTTAAGAAACGGTAATTAATATAATGTATAGTAAAATAATGTCAATAGTTAGTAATTTAGAAGACACTTTAAAATTGGTCTTAAGCAGCTAATATAAAAAAGGGACTCTAAATATAGTTATCTTATAATTGATAAATTCTTTATGTGACATTGTGACCCTTTTTATTATCCTTCTTTTGAAAAAATTATCACCATTCGTTGAGGAAAAATGTTAAGATTATGAAGGAACTTAATGATATGAAATATTATTTTCAGAACAAAAATATACATATCCTAACCATTAATGTCTGTAGCATCCATATTAAAAAATTCTTTCTAATGAGCATCTAATAATGAAACCAAGGTATTTTGCAAGTTGCATTTCAGCAATGATATCGATATATTTAATATTATGCCATTCAAAAGGCTAATATAAAATTGTGACTTACATCACTAATATTTTCTGATTTATTTTCAAGTTAACAACTGAATCAGGAAAAAATAATGGTAAATAGTTTAAATATTGTATGCATTGTATTGTATAGTATGATATAATATACAGCATCTTAAAGAATAATTGTTCCAGTGGAGATTTTTGAAATAAAACCTCCAATTGAGTGATATCCTGAGTTAAAATGAAGATTTTTATGAAAAAACCTTGTTTTTATATCTTTTGTGAAAATTTAGTATCTCGGAAATACTGATACATACAATACAATACTTTGATAGGGTATTCGGTGTTCCTGGGCGTTCATAATATTGTATAACACTGTGCAAATATTATATAATATTTTTGTGCTACTGGGGGTAAATGTCCAGCTGCTATCGATGTACTTCAAGCTGCTAATCGTTTATCCGACATTTATCCTGTAATGACTTCCGATACACATCGGATGTGAGCACCGAGCCTGAACTGTTGTTATTCTAATCACGGTTCAAAGTTAGAAAATCCGCCGAGTAATCCTTTTGTATACTTACCCTTTTGTAATTTACAAGTTTAAAACTATCTTTTAACACTCTGATTCCTAAGCCGACCGTAACCGGCCATGCAACTTCTATACTAGTGGGCGGATTTCGGCAGGTTGCTCTTCCGAAAGGGGGGAGATGGCGGTTGGGCGAATGGTCTTTAAAGGGACCCTTAGGGGAGAGATGAGATATGAAAGGCCTACCATTCATATCTCAAACCACCCGTAGTTAGGAGAAAAGGGCGGACGAATCCATTACACAGATCAATTAGTAAACAAACATCCGTATACAACTGTACTCAGATTTTGAGAACTCTTAGTAGTCAGAGGAATAAAAACAGTATTTTTTTCTAACTCTTTCTAAGCAGAGAATCTTAGAGAACCGACTTCTCAAAACCACTGCAACCGGTTCTGTTTATATTGCATAAGTTTCTCCCTGCATATCCCTGCCCAGGATGACTTGAAGAAGGCAATAAAGAAATCGTCCAAAGTATCTCGCTTCTCTTCTTTAGAAAGATAAATTGTGTTTAACATTTCTACGCAGAGATCAACTGTCAGTTCCTGAAACGAAGGATTGCAAATCACTTGTGACTACAGTCATCAATATGGTAAAGGTCCCTTTTAACTGCCTTTATGACAACGGACAGTGAAAATGTGGATCTGGGAATGTTTCGTCGCTGTCTATTTTTCCCTTTTCAGGGCATGCGTGTTCCCCTGATAACCAATTTTCGATTGGTGGCTAAATTCTGTTTTATTCATTTGCAGACAGGGTTTATGTAGAGTTTACGGTACTCACTTACCTCGTTCCTCTTAGGATCGCCAACTCTTTGCCGCCAAGAACGGCGATGAGAGAACATTTGTTTTGGATCCGTCTAGATGTTTTTAACGAGTGGCAAGCGCGCATGCGCACAAATTGATCTTTCCACCGGTGTTTTGCTTATCAGGCCATCTTGCGCCACGTTTCGATTGGACTGTTTTGTTCAAATCTTCGATATTATTGGTCGATAAATTTGAACTTGAATAAAACTTCGTTTGGAATTTTTCGGATTGAATATCGGTTCAGTACCGGGTATTTTATTCTGTGTGTTTCGTTCCTCAATGAATAAGCGAAGCTACGAGTATTCTGCTATGCTGAAGGGAAAGCCGCTGATATTTTTTAATTTAAAAAAAATTGCAGGAACACGCTTGAAATGCCGCAGGCATTGCGTGCGGAAATTATAGTTTTCAGAATATTTTAAAAACTTAGATTCTTAACATTCAATGAAAAAGCAAAGCTACTAGTTTCCTGCTATGCTGAAAGCGAAGCAGCTGATGTTTTTAAATTAAAAAAATTTGCCCGGTACACGCTTAAAATGCCACAGGCATTGCGTGCCCAGTCTCTCGTTTTCAGGTGACGCATGCGCAAGGGAGCAATAAAAAGCGCACTGCACATCCAAAACAGTATTTGGAGATAGCACATGAAATTGCGTCAAGAAAAATTGGCGAGTAACAGTTGAGAAAATGGGGAAAAACTCCACATTTTTCTCAGGAAGCATCTGTACCGGTGTTGACGTAGCTTTACTCATAGGTATTTAACAGGGGCATTTATAGGGGTAAAGAAGAAGGAAAAACTGTGCTAGGAGTCTTGAACTAGATGATACGCTAGGTAACTTCCCACAAGATGATGAGTTTACACAAAAGGGTAATTATGCTTGAAAGAGGGAAAAACTGTGCTAGAAGCCTTGTATCGGATGATACGCTAGGTAATTTCTCACAATAGGGTTCGCACAATAAGGTTAAAAGGTCAAAGATAATTTACTTCTAAAGAAAATTGTTAACAGTTCTTAAAAGTCGAGTGATGAAGAGTTGATATAGTCTGCTTGCTAACGCGAACAAGTATTCAAAAAGCTGTCTCTTTCTCTTGAACTGTATCTAGATGCGAGGTTTAGAGATTTTTACCAACAAAGACTGTTATCCCCTAATTCCAAAAAATATTTATCCCAAAATCCGTTTCAGTCTGCTTAAAAATTAAGCAAAATTGCCATCAGTAGATGGACTAGAAAAAATGCCGATTCATTTCGGTGAAGACAAAAAGAAAATGGCGTCCCCCAGAAGGGTGGCCATATTCTTTTTCCAAAAAGCTGTTACTTCGGAGAATTCAGCTAACACAAATTCTTGTGGTGATAAACTTTCACAAGACACATTTCAATCATTTCATAATTTTTATCACTTCATTATGGTTTCATTTACATGCAGACAGCAATGGAATCTTCAAAGCGGAAGTCCAAAAGACATTCAAATAAAGTTAAGATTTTAATGTAAGTAGACAAAACAGAAAAGTCTTTCATACTGATAAAGACATTTTTAATAATATCTTGAAAATACAATTTGATTTTTGAAATTTGACACTGCATCCTAGATAGTCAAAGAAAGCAAGATAATGAAACAATTCTTAAAAAGGTGCCGTTTCAACTAATGTGTAATTTATTTTAAAATTCATAACAAATTGACTTATAAAAATTTAAAAGTGATGTTTTATCATTCAAATGAGTAAAAATATCTTATATTTCAAATAACACATAAATTAGTGAGAGGCAGTTCGACCATTTCAGATGAACGCGAAAGCATCAAGTGAGAGCAATAATGATTGCTTAATAAGTTTAAAAAGGTAGTTTCTGTGTAGGTAGTTCAACGAATTCAACATACTATTTTCACGATCGATTTTAAAATAGAGTTCATAATGATATACGTTTTTATTATTATAATTTTATTTTCATGTTTTTAAATTTATGCTTTACTTTTTTCCCTGATGGACAGTTTTTGAAAAAAAATCCTAATCTTCTCTTTCAAATTCTTCCACATGTAATGAATGAAAGGTTAAATATTGTTGAAAACTTCCGTAGAAATATATCCTGTTAATAGAAATAGCTCATACAACCGAGATAAAAAAAAATCAGATTATGTCGCTTGCCATGTTTATACTCATGTCACACATGACACGAAAAGACTGCTCAGTCTTTATCAAAGGTTACGAAACGACATGACCACACAATCGATTCAGAAATTGCAGTTATTTTCGAAACTGATGTTAACTGTTCACCAGCTGGAGTAAAAACCGCTCAAATGCTTATTCAGAGCCTCTTATGTTGAACAGTTAGGCATACAAATATTTTCCCATTACTAAATTAACTGAATTTAAAGAAATTATATGTATTACTCCTGCTAATAAAGAGACAATATGTAACTTAATGGTAAAATACAAAGTTATAAACATACTTTGTCACGGATTCAGCAAAACTTTAAAACTTTCGAGGTTATATAATTTGGAAATAATAAGTTACTTAACGGACTATAATTCCCATGGAAATTTCAGTTCCTTAAAATGAAAAATGAAGCCTTAATTAAACTTTGCGTTCCAGTGAACATTTATTTTACCCTCTTTCCATATATTTTCTGAAAATTTGTTTTGATTCATACAAGACAAGAAAAGTAACAAAAGCGTGCCTTCATGTCGTCCCAGTATAACTTTCTTGGATTAAACACAAAATAATTACATGACAACATTTTTAAAACTTAAGAGCCTTACAAAGCCTTTGAAGACACTGTATTTATTTATCCTTATACTTTCCGTAGTATTACAAAAAGCAAATTATAAAACCATGTTATATACTACTCTTTATTTTTGCATAGCAACACATTCATTTTTAAAATCTCATACAGTTACTTCAAAGCAAATTATACCTCTACACTAAGCTTCTAAGGACATTATTTTCGTTTATTATTATTCTCTCCGACGTATCTCACAAATAAGTTATGAAACCAAAACATTCATTAGCGGGTGTTACTTGTTATTTTTTCATAACCAGTCATTCATTTTCATAACTCCTAAACTTATTTTCCAAATGAAAAGATTAAGGTATAAATATATATATTTTAAGATACTGCTATTTATTTTATTGTTACGATAGTTATTTAACATTGCCAAGCTATTCAATAAACATAGTTGATGTTATTCTTGATTCTTGAATTGTATCTCTGAGAGATACGAGGTTTAGAGATTTTTAGCATTAAAGACTGTTATTCCCTAACTCAACAAAAAAATATTTATTCCAAAATTCTTTTCAATCTGTTTAAAAATTAAGTAAAATTGCCATCAGTAGATGGACGAGCAAAAAATGCCGATTCATTTCGGTGAAGACAAAAAGAAAATGGTGTCCTCCTAGAAGGGCCGCCATATTCTTTTTTTCTAGTTGATGTTATGATAATAAATATAACTGTAACTACAATACTGGTCAAAAAAGTGTCAAGTTCATGTTTTTTGAATATATTTTCTTCCAGTGTAGTCAGAAACTATTTTAAACTTCTGAGTCGAATTTAAGTGACGATTCCGCATTTCTGGAAGTACCGTAAACCTAATTACAAGTAACTACAGTAATAATTAACAAAGTTTGGAAAAATTTGAGATTTCATCACATTTGGTGTGATGTCTTTTTTATCTGCCAATTTTATTTTAAGACATTTCTATATAAGCTTTTTGCTTAATTACACTTCCTCTATTCTTGCTGATAATGGGGTTTCGTCCTGGCATCCGTAATTTGACCATCCAGCAACAAGAAGCCATAGTTAATGAATGCGCTGAAGGTTGGACTCTTCTCGAACTTGGGAAACAATTCAATATATCGGAGAGTGGAATATCGAAGTTCTTGAAGAGATGGCCTGACAAGGGAGGAGTGCCGGAGGTTCCTAAGTCCGGACGTCCTCGTTCTACATCTCATCTTTTCGACAGGAACGTCTTACGTCTTTCACGTGTCAATACCCGCCTGACGGCTGTAGACATTGCACGCGAACTTTGTGACCTCCAAAACCCAAAGCCTTCTGTTCGTACTTACAGACGTAGGCTTCAAGCAACTGGAATGAATGGAAGATGCCCCGACAAGAAACCGATGATCTCTACGAAAAATAGCAAGGCGCTGGTGGAATGGGCGAAGGCGCACAAGGACTGGACCAAGAAAGAGTGGAAAGATGTCCTTTGGAGTGATGAAAGCAAATACATGTTGATTGGTACGGATATGATACAGTGGATTCGTCATCCCCAAGGCACTCGTTTCGACCCCAAGTACCAGATTCCCATAATGAAGCATGGGGATGGAAATGTCATGGTTTGGGGATGCTTCTAACGCCTTGGCATGGGGCCCCTGAGGCATATTCAAGGAATCAAGGATAAATTTCATTATGAAGATATCCTTGAGAACACTATGCGTCCGTTTGTACGCAATTCTCTTGGTCGTGGCTTCATTTTCCAACAGGATAATGATCCGAAGCACCAATCCAAGCACATCTAGAACTAGTTATCCCGCCGTCATGTGACCCTCCTTGACTGGCCAAGCCAATCCACAAACCTTAAGATTATCAAGGGGGTATGAGCTGAGCTGGAACGTCGTCTTGTAGCAAGAAATGCAAGTAATGCCGATGAAAATTTCCCCCAACTTGAGGAAGAATGGAAGAAGATCCTCTCTCCTTCATCCAAGCTCTTCTTGACTCTATGCCTCGTAGGTGCCAAGCTGTAATTGATGCCAAGGGGTTTGCCAAAAAGTATTAATATGTAATTTCTTATATTTTCATTGATCCTGGAAATTTTGTATACTTTCAACAAACTTCAGCTTGTTGTTAGATTTTGCTTATTTTGAATGAAATAATAAATTTGTTAATTTCAATTAATTTTTTGCTGTATGAATTATAATTGGTTTATGCACCAAACAAATAATTAAAAATACACATTCTGTGACAATTTCAGCAAAAAAGGTTCACTTTTGGGCGAGTTACAGCCAAACAACATGAACTTGACACTTTTTTGACCAGTACTGTATTTCTCTTTTATACCTTTATATTTCCTTTAACATAAGCGATTTATTTTGAAAGTTTGTTACAGAGTGTGAAAGTGGACGTGGTCATTACTGATCAAAACTTAAAGACGATACTGTGGACTGTAACTTAGATGATCTGAAACATAAAATATCTATGCGCGAATCCATAGCTCAGGAGAGCATCATCACGCAACGTACGCTTATCACAGTCAGGTTCACACTCACTCTGAAGACACTAGACAAACGCACAAAAACCACCGCTAGAGGGCGTAACAAATATTATGAGAAGTTATACCGTGTAAGGCCGTAACAATGTTAAACGGAATATTATGTGGTAGCAAACATACTTATACAGAAGTACGTGTCATTTGCCTCAACATTTATAGAATTAAACATTTTAGACGGAAGGAAAAAGCCATTGAATTCAAAAGTTGTAATTTAATAACACTAGATATTCTTAAATGTTTTCTACTCTCTTATTCCATTAAAATAGCAAAAAAAAATGGCAAAACCAATATTAGGAAATGGAGCTTTTCTTAATAATAAATAAATAAATATTTTTTTTTAAATTATTGAAATTTTAGCAAACACTTTCTTTCCAGCGGATATTCATTTTCCTTTTCATTCGAAAATTTTGACTAATTGGTCACTCGGAAAGTTTCATGAATGCAATTTTAATGCGCGCGCCCCCACGTGATGTTGTGGCCCTCTTTTTATGAAGCCCTGATCTAGACTGCATTTAAACTTTTAAATCATATAGTTCTTTTTTTCGTTTTTTAATCTAAAAGGGTCACATAGTATGTGCGCATGCTTTAATTTTTAAATTTTCCCATCAAAATTAAATCACAAATGCATCATCATTTTTCACAAAATATTATTTTTCTACTTCTTATTTAACTCATTGGTTGTAAAAAGGGTTATAAATATTCTTTGTATAGATTTAATAAATGTATTTTTTCCTGTATTCATTAAAAAAATTTTGCAAATGAAAATGCTGAGGGACAGGGCACAAGTAATCATGGCTACAACCAAGGATTAAATACCTAACATAAATTTATTTTCTTAGCAGTTAAGTTGGTTTTCAATTGCCATTCCTTCAAATGTGTTCATATATTTGATATTTTCTAATCTACCAAGAATAGCAAAAATGTTCTCTTACTTACCGCAATGATGCACATTCGTGGACCTTCGAGGATCCAGTAGTAAGGGCTCAGAGCATACCCCCACCAACACCTAAGGAAGAATAATTTACTTGTGATTATGAAAAAATGAAGAGAGCAAGCTGTACAGTTGAATATAGCGAAATTAAATAGAACCATCCTCTATATCTAAATAAATAGCAAAGAATTTTTTACGTTTTCTGTGGGATTAGAATCGAAATTCATTTTCAGTATCTAAACTTCAAATTCCTGGGTACGGGTGGGTATCTTACAAATTATCATTAGTCTGGGGCTTTCAAACTCCTTCAGATCGGGTCCGCAACGGAAAGTATTTAAAGTTCAGATCGTACCGATAATAAAGCTAAAATACTTTAAATAAAATAAGAACAACCCCTCGGACAGTTATTGACACCCTAATCTATATATTTAAAATAATTGGCATACCAGATGGTCTGTTATCCAGCCTCAACCACCCCTATATGTCATCAAAGATCACCTGCCCACACTGCCCTACATTTTTTTAGAGAAATCTCAAAAAAACTACTTCACTGTACTTTCACTATGGAGGAAAAACCCTCAGACAGTCCCCTAACCTGAACCACTGAACAGATTTCAGCAATTTTTATTTCATATGGAAGCTTATGACATCTAGATATGTCATCGACGGTCGCCTGCCACCCACCACCCTCCATTTTCGAGATATATCGCAAAATTAAACTTTGGCAGAATCCCTCAGCGTCTACAATCGCCAATTCGTCAATTTATTTCGCCAAGTTGAAAGAATAGCTACAGGATATTGATATTATATGCGAACAGCTGGTCGCCGAAGGCGGCTAGTTTTTAATTTAAAATAAATAAACTTTACCCCAGTTTCCTCTGCATAAATACATTTAAATTGTAAAAGTCAACTAAATAAGAATGAAAGGATGTCAATAACTGCGGTGTCAATTACTCATCCATAAAATATCAGAAACTAATTTTGCACTTTTCGTTCTCAATATATTGCAGAATACCTTCCAGGTATAATTTTTTATGAAACCCATTATTTGGCTTAAAGTAAAGTAACTCAGGAAAAGTTACTACGAACCACAGCTTAAATGAACTATTTTTACTGTTTTTCCCATGATTTAAGGTTACACACACGAAAATAAGGCTACCAAAAAAAAAGGTTTTGGAGACAGTAATAATCAAATAACTTAATGAGTTTTTTAGATTGTATTAATAAATGGATTGTGATTAAAAAAGTCATTTTATTAAAAACTATTATTTTAAAATTTTAGAAATTTAAATTTTTAAACTCTTATAAAATACTTAATTTTTAAAATTTTTTAGTTATTTCAAGTGATTTATATTTCTTGGATTCTCGGAAACAAAATTTAGCATGGGATTAATGATCTGACTCTTTTTTAATTTTTAATAATTATTATTGTGTAAAAATTTGCGAAAACATTAAAATTCATAAAATATTATCTTTGACATTTTTTAAAAAATAAATACAACTCTCAGACCTAATTCCATGCTAATTCTTATAGTACATATATATGAAATTATCTTCAAAAAATTTCAAGACTCTAGCTTGTACAGAAAAAAAAGCCTTAGGGAATAAAAAACCCTTGCATCACAAAAAATAAATGTCTGAGCAAAATGCTTTTAAAGTTTGTAAAGACATAAAACAAATTATAATATTGCATGTAGAGCTTTAGTTTTTTTACTATGCTATTTCCCAACTTGTAAAATGTACTAAAACACTATTTTAACTCAATATGATAGAATATATTTTTCTTATTTGAAATATTATCTAATTAGTCTTCCAGCTCTTTAAAACATTATGTCTCTTAGCGACTCGAGAACGTTTCGGTCGTGGCATTTTCTCAACAGAAAAATGAATAAAAACAATAATATTATACTGCAAATCTTCTAAATAAAAAACACTTTGCGTAAACACTAATATTGGTCTTGAAAAAGTCCTTTGCATGAATATCAGTTACGTAGTGATGAGAACTCAAAAAGAATGCCGATTATAAACAAACGGAAACGATTTGAGTAGTGAGCATTGAAGTTTTAATAACCAATTCTCTTAAGGAATTGATTTATTCACAAAATAATTTTAATTAATTAATTTTAAGAACGAGAAATGCTTCAAAATGAAAACGAAACTAACCACAATTATAACAAATAAAGTATATATCGGTTTATTTCTTTTAACAAACTCTATACTGCTTTAAACTCAAAGAAGAAAAACTGTAGGTAGTGAAACAGCAAGATGAAGTATTTCAAAATTTATGACTTTAAGCTTTAACCCTTAAATGTAGTGTCTTGTCTCTAAGCAACATACCCAATTTTGTCTTCTGAAATCATGAGAATAAGACTGAAGCTCTAATGCCTGTTGTTGACAATAGGATACAAGCTGAAAATGTTATTAAACCAATTTACAACATATAGGTGGCAGCCTGACTACTGATGAAAAAATAAAAATAAATTGAGGTTTTTCACTTGAAGCTGCATTTTTTTAGCTTTGTTTGTACGCTGGATAATGCCATATTTTATTCTATAATGCTGAAGGAAATTCCTTATCCTTATTATTAGTTCTTAAAATTCATCTGTGATTAATATTATAGAATTTTCTGAAGGAATTTGTTTTTCTGAACTAAAGCCCGTTGTTGTCGATAGGTAAGAAACTGTTTTTCAAACGTAAACCATATATAAAACAAAATAAGATTTTTTAAATGTATTTTTTCCATGTTTTATTCAAGAAATGAAAGTCAAAAAGCATTTTTAAATCAATTTTTAAAAAATTGGGCATTTATACCACTGAAACTTTAAAGGACAAACTTTAAAAAATTTAATATATCGTAAAAATTCGTAATTCTATTCATTGCTGAAAATCCCAGAGAGTATGCGATTTGACAGTTGAGTAATATTCAGCATATCGAAATGACTTTCTTTTTTCTACTCGCTGTATTAAGCAAATTTGCACACACAGAGAATTTTTTTATGCATTGAACAACAACAACAGCAAAAAACCCGTCTGAAATAGAATGTTTTGGAAAATTAGGTTAGTTAAGAAAAAAGCATGCTTTCAAGATATATTTTCTTGAAAAAAAGTGAATATTATTTTATACAGAAAAAAGTGAGAATTTCAAAAATCACTTTATAATGAATACCAAAGGACAATTTTTCAATAGTTGACAAAGAATTAATAATAAATTTGCATTCACAATTATGATGTACATTTTTATATTATTTTTGACATGGAAGATGTTTCATCTCTTCTTTTTTCTCAGCTTCCGAGTAAAAAGGAATGTTAAAATGTTTTCAAAGGAAGTTCGAAAACACAAGTTTTTAAAGTTGTTTGAAAGGTAGAGAGGAGAATAACGGAAAACAACAGTAGATCATCTAAATTAGAAGCGGATCTACAGTACTTTGCATATTACTTAAATGAATTTTTTGAACAAGTTCTATCTTTCCAATCTAAATTTATCAGCAATTTAAAACATTTTTGCTGTCGTTAAAATTTTTTCACTGTCGTATCTGCAACATAGAATATCACATTATTTGTCCCTATAAATAAAAATATGAAAATGAGAAAAGATTATTAACCTTCCAGCGGGCTCGCCCTCTATACCAACATGGAAGGTCGTGCGTTATTTCCTAGATACGCTATTGCAAAATATCAGTTTTTAAGAGGGTAATTATTAAAATTAGGTTGTAATTGGGTAAAGGTTAATAAATACAATTAAAATAATGAATAAGCTGTTTAAGATAGATTTAATCTAAAAAAGAATGAAACAATGTGAGCATAAAACACAGAAAAGATATAAAATGACTAAAGAATAAGCTGAATGACGTGTAAACAAAAAAAAATGCAATTGCCAATTTACATTTGTAATATAAAACTGTAAAGACAATATTTATTTAGTCACAACCTGCCCCGGCCCAGCCTACCCAAGAGGGTGTAAGGCCTTCCACAGGCCGGAGGGGAAACATATAACAAACGAAATGAACTACATTTAAAAAGAATTTACAAAGAACCCCAAGGGATGAGCAGAATAATTTAAAAATCATCGTTTACAGCAATGAACTCAGAAAAAAGTATAAAGAGCAAAAGCACAAAAAGATAAAGAGCAAAGACACAAAATGCAAAGAGCAAAAACACAAAAAGCTAAACATTAAAAACGCAAAAAGATTAAGAGCAAAAACACAAAACGCAAAAACCCAAGAAATGAAATTTAGATATAAAAACCATTAAGTAGTTTATATTCATTTCATTGACTTAACCCTAAACTGTCGTGCATATCACTGAAATTCAAAGAGAAAATTCGCAGAGTCCTGTTTAAGCCTCGAATTCCAAACTATGACTAATAGTTCGAAAGGAGCTGGAAGAATAACCAAGGTCGTAATTTCGTAGTTCTCTCTTGTAAAAAGATATAAAACGAAACTTTTCTCTATTGTATCTTTCACATACGCGCGCCCGTTGGAAGGTTATTCCACAATTTCAGATTTTCAGCTCAATATTGTGTGCGAAATTCCCAATTGCGCTGTTCTAAAAGAAAAACCATTTTAGTGAATCATCGTAGATTGGCATTCGGCTAACTGGTTGTTCTCGTTCGTCTTTCTTCCCACCTAAAATACTTCCTTATGCTAAGTTTAACTACTTATTAAATACTTATGGCTAAACGCATATAAATAAGTTTTGCTTTAAATTTTCTGTTTTAAATTTGATACTGAATAAAGATACACTTTTGACTAAAAAGTTAGTTGACAACACGTATTGGGTATAAGGATTTTTGATTGAAATAACTAATATACACTTTCTTTGAAACAGTCTTGAGAAATATAAATTAGAAATGGATATTTTGCAGTACCTTTCATTTCTATGGAGGCAAACCCTTGTTTCCTGAAAGAATATATGTAGATGCCAATAGAAAGTATTTGGATGCATCATACCTAGGCAAAATCAGCTTTAACCAGACGTAGTAAGTGGTATTCTTAGATGGAAGTACGGGGTTGTCGTAATTAAAGTATAGGCTTTTAGAGCTCAGTTACAAAGAACGTTCCACCAATTGAAGCACTAGTTCGTGTACTAACTATTTACAACATGGGGAATCGATTTATAACGGAAATAAAATTAATTTTTGACACTCGGGTTAAAAGTGGCGCCGCAGGCTTATTTTTAGCATAAAAAAGGCATTAAAAATGTTTAAATGACTGACTATCATTTAACGACATTTTAACGTATTTAGAAATCGTATTTAGTAATTAGCATCTGTTTTTCTAACATTTTTTCTTTTAAAAAAATTGAGTGAATATGGATGTTGCCCATTCTTGCTTGCCTAATGTTACATCTTATGATTTTGGGGTCATTTAACCCTTTTTAAGGTCCGGGTAAGAATACTTACCACCAAATTTATTAATTTTTAAGGTTGGCGTGAGTTGTCGCCAAATGTTTCGATGAAACAAGAACATAGATGTTCCAGTTTCTTATCTCAAACCTAAAGGGTGTCTTGACATTATAATCTCAATTCCAAAGTTATTTTATTATACCACGACTAGAAAAAATTGACCTTTAAGGGGTTAAAAATACTTGTGTACCCCGAAAATATAGATAGTTAAACCAATTTAAAGGGCCATATAGCATATCCTGTAAGACAGATTTCATTCTGTTGTCGACAATGTTGTTTTGAGAATGAATATGGTGAAACATGTTCATAACCTAGGAAACACATTGATCGCATTTTGTGAACTAAATTCTGAAATGAAAGTAACAAATATTTAAAAATTAAATTCTGAATTGCAAAGTCAACAAGCGAATTGCAAATACGTTAAAATTCAGTTAAACATGAAAAATTACTGCTAAAAAACATTTATGTGCTAAATTGTCCAGTAAATTCCAGTCAATAAAGCAAAACTTTTCTTTATTTAGTTTCTAAGTCTATTTCACTAACCAAAAACCAGCCTACAACCCCACTTCTGTCGGTAGCAGCTTAAATGTAAACTATTTTTTGCCTTTATAAATCGATTTGCCATGATTTAAATAGTATGTATACAAAATGGTGATGCCTTCGGCCCAGTACATTCTTCGTAATTGACCTCTAAACACCAATAATTTAATCATGACCACTCTGCCACTCTGTGTATACAAGGGTGTACGGGGTGTACACAAATGACTCATTTCAAAAATTAGTAAAAAAAATGTAAAAATGTTGAAACTACGGTTTTTTTTAAAATAAGAGTGCATCTCAAAAAGTTTTTATCAGATAGGTAACGCGGCGTTTGCCGTTCTGAAATTGTTACAGCGAGAAAATTCCGAACGCAATGGCTACCGATCAGCAGGAGCCGATGCGTGTTTTCTGATTTCTTTCTTTAATTTTTCTTGAATATCACGAAAACTCATAAGTTATTCACACTACATGTGAATTAACAAATTAAAGAGCGTAAAATTCCCTACAAATACATGTTTTTATTTTCCTTCCAGTTTTAATATTTTCTCAGATAATGGCTCTGAACAAATTTTGGTTTCCATCATTTCCGAAATGCTTCTTACCTATCTTAAATAACTTTTTGAGATGCTCTCTAATTAAAAAAATCCGTAGTTTCAATATTTTTAATTTTTTTAAATTAATTTTTGAAATGTGTCACTTCTTTTGGGTACACCCTGTATATCGACAAACTAAGGGTCGCCGTTATTTGGGAGGCAGCGCGAAGTGTTCCAATCATAGCAATAACAAAAGCCCTTGAACTTTCAATTTTTAGCCTCATGAAGAATTTTTGAAATAATTAAATTCGATACCAAATGGAATACCGTAAATATACATATATATTATTTTGCCTACACCCGCTCTAAAAATACCTGTGACCAACGATTATTTATACTATGATTCACTATTCATCGCATTCGTTTATCGAAGCTTTTAATATTGGCATTTTTCACTAAAGTGTTTGTTTAATCGAAAAACACGGGAGTCAATAAGTGAACATCCCTAGAAGGGAAATTGACTGCAGGACAATATTGTCTTTAATAATAAAATTCTCCAGCAGAACTCTTCTTAAAATAGCACTTCAATTCAATTATTATGCATAACTTTAATATTCTATATTGAGACTGAACGATTTTGCTGAAGTAAATATTAAACCTTGGCATTATCTTGAATGCGTATGCAATTACTTGAATGTGTACGCTTGAATGTGTACTTGATGTTGAGTTACAAGCAAGTTCTTGAATGTACACTTGATGTTGTTATTACAAGCAAGTACTTGAATGTGTACGCTTGAATTGATAAGCAATATGATTCACAGAAAAATAAAACTATTTAGAAAAATAATTCCCCAGTTGTTAAGATGGTTCATCAGTTTCACTTTGATTAAATGTTATTAAAGTTGTTAAATATAAGATTAATATTAAATTAGGACCTTTTGTTTGCAATTCGATATTTATTTGAAGATAAATATCCTGATCCAATTTTTGTCAAACGGATGATTCTATACTTCAATATAAAAATCCTTAAATATCAAATCTATATTTAATAAGGAATCCTTAATTGCAATTTGATAGCACCAAATATATATCCTTAACCTATATTTGTCGAAAGGGATGATTCAGATATACAGATCAGCATAAACTTTAATCAAAGATGCACCGCTTCTTATGGGTTAAAATTCATTATTATTATTATTTTGATTTTGAAGAATTCCGATGAATTGCAATATTCAGCAGTTAAGAACCTTTGTTGGCATGGATAAATGCATCCGTTATTAGTTTTATCATAGAGCAGAGCATTTATTCAACAAACACTATTTTATAAGTTTTTAACGAAGAGAAACGATAAAGTGTACTCACACAGTCGTTGGGTAACGTACAGCCATGACAGATGCCCATACTGTCGTTAAAATTAGAGGCACACCTGCAAAATAATAAAGAGTTTTTCTCACTTTAAATTGGTAAGAGAAGAGGAAACTCTGAAGGATATATATAGGAAAGGAAACATAAAAATGTAGGAATATTAGTATCGTATTGCAAAACTTTCAAGAGCGGTAGTTTCTCGTCGAAGCCGCCTTTTGATGAGCTTTTTCTTTATGCAGACGGTAGTCTTTTGACGATTTATTAGAAAGAATGCGTTTTTAATATCTAATAAATTCAAAAGATGGCGGCACCAATTCCATTTTTTCCTATTGGATTTATACAGTCATTAGCATTGTTTTCACGAAAAAAAGATAAATAGCTTGTGCCCCTGAATGTTAAAACATTCTTTATTTTTGTTATGAAGTTTATGAATACAGGAAACGGGAATATTTTCATTAAAAGACTGAAACACGAAAATTGCAGTCGAATACTGCTATTATAAACCAAAATATTCAATGATTATTAAAACAGCCGGTAATCTTTTGACGGTTTTGCAGACGGTAGTCTTTTGACTATTT
>BGPR01002881.1:33361-57644 GCA_013235015.1 Araneus ventricosus | reverse complement strand
TGTGAGTATAGTTCAGCAAAGGATTCCGAGACTACCACCTTTGGACGATTTTACACCAGAAAGGGGTGTCAGGTAGTGAGTCATATGAGCGCATTTCCGGAGTTCTTTGTTAGATCACGCTCAGTAAAATGTAAACATAACCCTTCCATTCTTCACTTCCCCCCATTTTGATGAAAATAACTCCTCCCGGCGCACACGCAAAAGCGCGGAAAGTTTCCAAATCCGTTGCTATACAATAACAGGATATTTTTTCGTGTTTACGCAATATAATTTGAGTTTTATCGTATCTGAGAGGTTAATTAAAGATTGTTTTATTAAAAATCGTGAGCAATGCAGCTACAAGTGACAAATGTGAGGAGAAAAACACCGAACGAGTTATCGAGTTTGTTTTGTGATAAAACAGGCGACTTAGTTAAGGAACCAAAATCACAATCGTTCATAAATATTCCAAAAGGAGAAGATTGAAGAAAAGATGACGTTAGTGACAAATTAAAAACTAATCCGGAGTTCACTGCACTATGTTGTTCGTGGCATCGAATTTTATGGAAAGTTTAAATACGGCGTCGAGAAATAGCATTTAAAAAACAGGAAGATGCGCTTACCTCAAATGCGGAAACAAGTGTTTAGGTAGCAGAAATATTCGTCAGTTATTAAAGGGGCCTTTAGACGTTAATAAACACCAGAAATGTTTAATATGCGGTAAATTAACATGGGACAAGAGTAAACAACTTTGTTTGTGCTCCGAACTTTCAGCAGCGCAACAAATTTTCAAACCTGCACGTAATGAACAAGATCATGCTTTGACACAAATTAGCACTTGATCACAAACATTGTTGCCCTGATTATTTAAGACTATCGAGAAATTCTGAACTTAATGTAGGTCAACCTCCACCACTTATGGAGGCATTTGAGAAACTGATAGATGATATAAAAGAACGATTATCATCTCACTCTTTTGAAGTATCGTTCTTGGCTAACCGACTGGCTTAATCCACTGAAATAGAGGATGCAGTTGTAGAAAATCACGTTACACAATTTTTTTGTAGTATGGTGCAAACGTTTTGCGCCATGTAGTGATAAGTAAGGTGCAAAAGTTTTATTTTCATTTCCGGCTGATCGATCGAAATCGTCATTAGTATTCAAGGGCAACATACCACTGCAGGGTGTCATTGAACATATTCGTGACAAAAATTAAATGAACTTTATTGCTAAGAGCGCAAAATAACTTCGGAAGGAATTATTAACGTAGGAATTAATATCGAGTGGCTATTTATGTGATGAGACTTTAATTGAAACCAGTGGCGGATTTTGTCGATGTGAGGCCACAGGCTAAAAATCGCTTTGAGGCCCCCTTTCCCTACCAAATGTCGAAAAATCGCCGTCGGTTCAGCACTATGATGTACGTCGAATAGGTTTTGAGGCCCTCTAGATTCTCAAGTCACGAGGCGAGCGCCTCAAACGCCTGTGCTAAAAACCGCCACTGATTGAAACTAGGGGGCTCTACCCCTTGCTCGCCAAACCCCCGGAGGATTGCAAAGCAAACTCTGCTCGCCTCGCTCGCTATAGTGAAGACACTGCATGTCCTAACACAATTATTTCAAAATCTTTATATCTATATATATATCAATGTCCTGAAAATCAATAAATGTTGAAATAAAATGGAGAGACTGTAGTTAATCGATAAAAGCGTATAGATGCCCATCAGGGTAAGTAAAATCTATACGAACCGCTAAAAAATTAGTGAAATCATAATGTTTTCTGCGAACAGTGCTGGCATAAAGCTAAAAACACTGTCCTTTACCCCGAACATTATGATAAACCAAGAATTTGAATGAAATACCAAATATTAGAAATAATTTTACGAACCTAAAACTGAGAGATGCAGCCAACGGGAGACCTGACAAAGGAATGAACCTAACGCGTCATGTAGGATCCGGATGTTTACTAAATATCAAGTTACTTTCTTTTGCGCCAAACTTCTAAGGTTGGGGGAGTTTCGATGAAGATTAGGAAATCAATGGAAACAAAGATGAAAGTTATATATATATAAAGATTCCAGACTCCAAAACACATAGCTTTATCGGAATCTATTCACCACTTGACCAGATCGAAGCGTTTGATAAATATATTGAATAAATTTGGACACTGCATCAGTTGCAAAACATTACAAAACCTCGATAGAGAAATAGCAACGTCTATTGTGTGTGTGAAGATGCAGACAAAAAATTGCTTATTCCTAAGAACATCGTACACGATTCATCGTTATTTCTTCATGGAGCTGTAGCTAACGATGATTTCAATGAAGAAACATTAAGGGGAAAAGATTCTACACATGTGACAGCAATTATGAGATATCAAGAAAAAAAAATAAAACACACCGAAAATCAGATAAATGTCATTAAATTGAAGCCTACAGCTGATCAGAATGATTATGATTTAAAAGCTTTGAACTGTCAAGAAATTCTTCATTTAGAAACAAATATGCAGCCTTCAATACCAAATTATGAGGAAAGTAGCTGTTTATTAAGATATAGTCAAAACTTTTCACAATTTGATTATTTGCTCTGGGTCCTATATAGGCTAAAGTATAATGAATTAGAATACAATTTCTGCTGACGGTAAAAAAATTCAATACTGGGAAGGACTCCATTTCATTAAATACTATTGTCTGAAAGCTTAGCTGTATCTATATTGTCGGATTTACTCCGCTCATTCCTCTGCCACCGTCTTCGAAAGATGTTATGTACACCGCTATGAAAAATTATGTTAATGCAAGCCTTGCATTAAATAAAAAATAGCTGTTCTTTCATGCGACTTGTCAATATACCTCATTGCAAAAAAAAATTCAACAAACAAGCCGAGACTTTAAAGGATTTATATTGAGATTAGGGACGTTTCATTTACAAAAAAATGTTTTGAGAAAGCTTGGGCCAATATATAGAATGAAGTGAACTCGATATTATTCGGTACAAACATATCTATGGATAAATGCTGATCGAACACAACTTCAGCCTATTGATTAGAATTTATTTGGCTATGAAGAGAGAAAGGCTGCTTTCACATTATGCGGTTTAACCGTTACGGCTCAAAGTTGTTTATTTTCTTTGCCGTGTCATGTTTGCTTTCACATTTGACGATTTGCGCCGTCAGTATTTGAGTGCGGTTTCTAATTTCATAGCTGTTTCAGTATGGATAGGAAACAAATAGCAGCAATATGGTCTTGCACCCATCGATCAAAAGAAACGAGACTTATAATCGCCTCACTTTTGGAAGAACAACGTGCAGATGAATGTCGAAATGTCTGTAGCATCTCTTGATGAATTCCAAAACCGAATAAAAAATTATACTCTACGGCAAAATACTAACATTTGGAACTGCATTCAACCGACAAAAATGGTAGCTGTGACTCTGAAGTAACTGTGTTGCCTGTTAAATCATAGGTAGGGGTGAAACGTCCTCCCTCTGCTGTGACACGAAAGTTTGGAGAGCGGGTGCCAGCTCAGGTGTCGTCCTAGTCATGTGACAGTGGTTCAAAATGACGCGGTGCGTCCTAAAATAGCCCTCGTGTTGCTTCAAAACGGGACGTCAATATAACTAAACAAAATCTCAAGTAACTGACACTTATTTTTACATCTTAATAGTTTGTGTTTAAAACATAAAGTGTTATAGAAAAAAAAGTGTAAAAAGCAATAGCGAAAGTGCGACTGTTTATTACTTAGCAAAAACTTATAGATTTTGTTTTTACCATAATTACATAAAATAAGTTCCTCCCTAGATATGGATTTTAAGGTTAGTGTAATAATTTTAAGCATTGCAAATGTATATTAATAACATATTACGTAAATCGATTATACATAAGTTGTGGAACATGGATTTCATTTGCCCGCAGGATTTAAAAAAAACTAAACAACCCATTGCAAACAAATGTTATGAAAATTCCCTTCGACATATCACAGCTTTAAAATCATTTAACATGGTAAATAATCAGATATGCTTTAATCACTTTTTATGACGTTAAAATAGTATACCATTTTCTTGAAAATTATATGCAAGATACCACGCATTGAAAAAAACTATAACGTAATGTTTTGATTTTGTATGTTTTTTCATTGTGGTTTTATAAGCATAGCAGGGAAATTTCTGTGTGTTTGATGAACAATATTTTAAAAATCCTGTCTATAAGTATTTAAAGTATAAATCACACACCAAACATCTCTTTATATTGAGATGGGTTTTGACTATATCTTCTCAATTATTTAAAGTACACTCATGTGCAGTATCATGACATATTCATGATTTAAATTTTCAAATCAAATCATAAAAAAATCGGTAACTTTAATGGAATCTCCGTAAAGAGTTCAAAATACTGAAGAATTCTATAAGACTGTCGGAATTACTTATGAAAGGTTAAAAGTTTCCTGAAATTGCGACTTCAGAAATAAAACATATGTTGTTATCTTAGAATTCAGTCATGATTATTAGACACTGCTATCCAGATTTTTATTAATTTACAAGAAATAGTATATTCGTTTCCAATACCTTATACATGGCCGTCTTATCCAATGGGCAAATTAGGCAGAAGAACAGTGCGCTATTGAGCCAAGGGATCATAAAAACTTTCTATACTGATTTTGAACCAAAAATATTTATTTAATTGTAATTTTAAATATGTTATACAATTTCATATGTTATAATATGGTATAGAACCTAGTTAATAAAATAACCTAGGAGAATATAATGTTATCAAAACATTATAATGCTCCTGAATTATTTTTTTAGCTAGATATTTTGTTTGGGCGGCAAGCACTGTAAAATCTTAAGACGGCCCTGATCTTACACAATATAAAAATTAGTCAGCATTGGCATATTTCGAAATAAAATAAAACAGCTAAATTTTAAATAGGAAAAAAATAACGAAAACATTAAAAAATTACACAGTCAACACTCAAATTAAACGAAAGTGCGTTCTATAATAACAATGAAATCATTTAAAAATGACAAAGACAATAGTAAAATTAAATTTTGAAGCATTCTATAAAAATAATGGAATCATTAATTAACTGCAAAAGCTCCGAGAAGGCAAAAAGAACAAGTGACCTTGTGAAGGTGACGGACGGCAGCCGGATGAAATTCGTGCAATGTGAAAGCGTCAGCATATTTTCATACATTACTACTAAGACGAAGTCGTAACGGCGCCGTTTTTTCCAGTCGCGCACGCGGCTGGTTTAAACCCCAACAAACGGACTCAAACCGCGATCGGCTAATGTGAAAGCTCCCATTCATTTCTTCAGTTTACCACCAAGAGGCGGCCTAATGCATTCTTGCCGTAACGGTTCAACCGTATAATGTGAAAGAGGCCAAACGGTAAACTGTTCTCACGACAAATGACGAAGCGATCTTTTCCGGAATCTTTTATGCAGCCTTGTAAATGCACATCGAATTGTGGAATGATTGCCTGTAATTGCAAAAAATCAGAATTAAATTGTATTTTGTTTTGCAAATGTATAAACATCGATTGTCAAAATATAAATGACTGATTATTTGTATTTTTTTCACGTATGTATCTTTACATTTGCTTTTACTTACTAAATTGTCTTTTATAAATAATTTGTAATGTTTTTATTAATATTTTTAGTTTTAATTTCATTTGATAACCTAGTATTACCCTTAATCATAAAAAAACTACCTTTTATCACTAAAATAATCATTAAAATGACTCCATAGCATATTCTCAACCGATTTACTTTATACGTAGGGAGATAAAAAAAAATAGACCACTACAGTTTCTGGCAGTGGTGAATCTAGGGGGACTATGGGGCTTGAGCCCCCCAGAGCTAAAGCAGAAGTCATTATTTTATTTAAAATCGCTACAGCTGTTTGTTCTTAATTTCCCTTTTAAAAAAACAATAAAAATGTGACAGCATTGCTTTCTGGCTTGACAGGCTCGAAAATTTTCCTACTTTTCTAGTCATTCCGCTTGTACTTGTAGCGTTGACGCGGTCGAAAACATTTTTTGCTAGTTATTTCATTGCATTTTTTATTAAATTATAGGAAGTATTGTAATGTTCTTTATGATTCCTATTGTCAGGTGAGGAAAGTCTGTAAGTTAAAGTGTTTTGGTTTACATAAGTCATGATCAAAATTTTTATGACCTCAGCCCGCCCCCCCCAGACCCGAATCCTTGATTCGCCACTGGTTTTTGGCAACATCCAAAATCTATAAGCTTTTCTGACCTCGTATCGATTGATAGAATGCAACTCTCACATTTTGCAAACTCAATTCCATCCAGCTCCCGGTCTAGTAAGTGAAATCATTTTATATATTACGTAAATTATAAAATATGCTCAGTAGCACATACAAAAATTGGACCACACTTACAAAAATTGGAATACACTTACCACCCTTATAATTTTAATGAACATGTTTAAATTCATCACGCTAGTCATCCCTATTAACGCAAGTTATTTTACGATATCTTCACGATGCCATCATGATATTCTGAATGCCGCACAATATCGCAAAGATATCGTATGAATATTGTAGGGCATTTTGTGCTAATAAGGATTGGATTAGTTAATATTTAGTTAGTTTTTAGATTAAATCTGAAATTTTAGTTGAGATGACAGAGATAATTAAGGCGATGCTCAAAACAAATAACAGAACAGGAGGAAGACTTCTAAAACTGTACGAGATAATTGTTTATCAAAAGTTGAAGTTTAAAAATACTTTCATGGGGGAATCATTAAGACCAAGAAGCGCATAAAAGTTTTAATTGAATTTATCCCGAACTAATAAACTAGCTTGTCGCCGAGGTCAGCTTGTATGGTGATAAATCTAAAACTAATGACTGATTAAATTATTCTTACAAGTATATCATGCACAATTTTGAAAATTTTTAATGAACCAAATACTTTTCTAACTCTGAAAAGTTAAAAGTATGAAATTACAGGAAAGTTAAGGCTTATAAAATAAAATTTAGTGAAAAAGATGTATTAATAAAATTCTTTCTTTACTCTAAAGTTCTCGTGGAGGAAGTATTCAATTATTATTGAAGGTAGGACTTTTTAAGGTAGAATTCAATTATTATTGAATATTGAATTCATCTATTACTCTTAGATAATTATTGAAAGTTTTTTCAATAATTATCTAAGAGTATTGAAGTTAGAACTTGAGCCTTAACCTTTTCGTTCCTAATGGGCATATACGCCCCGGAAGTTAGACTTCATTCCCTATTGGTAAATAAATCTCACTTTTATATGGGTTTTTATGTTTTCAGTGTTCTTAAGGAATTAGGGAATAAAAAATTATGATTAAAGAAACTAGGAAACGCAGATTGCAAATGGCGGATTTCAGTTTTTGTTGTCTTCGTAACAAGATTATAATTACGAAGCTTTAAAGTTGTTTCACTGACATACTGATCTTATGGTAGGAAAGACAGTTTTACAGATGTTTAACTGGAATAGTCACAGTCGACTATACAATTGGGATCATTGTCACAGGAGATTTCCAAGAAACGGTAAAAGTGAAAAACTTTAAACTCGCAGTATATTTATTTTAGCCTGTCAACATTAAATTAAACAACTTTTTCATAGTTAAATTTTAATTATGCAAAAGTCGGATCGTAAGGGTTAAAGTGATGTTTTGGGGGAAAGAAACGTAAAGTTCCTGTGACTTCATTTTTAGATATATTGATTTCTTTAAGATGGATTAAAAAGAGATTAATAATTAAAATACTATCATAATTTTTTATTGAATGAGCAGATGTATTTTTGCCCATAAATAAATTACCGTTCTGTCAATAAACATCTCGATATCAATCTAACTGGTTAATAAACTCAAAATACTTGGTACAAATAATGCTTTTATATGTAAATTGTCTTAATTCACACAAAAATTATGATTTTATTATTTTAATGCAGACTTCAGCAAATGAAAATTGTAATAATGTGTCAGAATATATAGTAATATCGTTCTTTAGAAAGAAACCCATTAATTATGTAGAGGAAAACATACAACGTATTCAAACTTACATAAACAGAGCAAGTTTCTTACGTCCTTTTAACAGTACCATCAAGTCCAAGAGTATGTGATATTGGATTAAAATCACTTAAAAAAATTGTTCACTTCAATCTTTCTATGCTTATAAATAATCCGTTGAGCATTTTTCTCAAATTTAAAAATAATGTCCTGACAAAATGAGAAACATTCAATTTGGACTAATATTTTATCGCTGTTTTTAGAATTAAAGTGTGCAAACTCAAATTTTGTATTGTATATATATACCCATGTGTTTTTGTGGATGTCACAGACCTTCTACTCCAAACAGCACCATGCCAACACACAGTAAGATTCTTGTTTTGTAAATCACCAAAAATATTTTAAGAATAGCTTCTGATTCTTATAGATGACACGATTATAAACGCATATTTATAATTTGTATACAATTTTCTTTTTACATTTCAAAACTGTGAGAATCACTGATATTTTTCTAGCAGGATAGGATTTGTCCATTTAATTCGTAGCATTTTTGATGTAGTTCCAAATTACTCGCTTGTTTGTGTGGAAGAAACTTTTCGAATTAGATTCACTTTCAAAATCTAAACACAAATCATTTTAAAAACACAGAATTAGAACTGAGATAGGAGATTTGATATAATAGATCGAACATTTCATTGCAGTGCCATCCTTCTCATTAAAAATTAAACTTAGTAATAAAGTATTATGCTTCAAATCAGCATTTCTAAACATTATTTATAATGCTAATAGTATTGAAATTTATTTTAAATTATGTATTCACAGGTTTTCGTGAAAATTGAGAAGGAAATTGCTATTAAAGACTATCAGTAATTTATATATCTCTCACCTGTATTTAATATTCTGATGTGAGTACTGTATTACCGCCACGAGAAAAACCCCAGAGACTAGACATGCCTATTGCGGGCGTCATGGAAACGGGATATTCCACTGCATTTTAGGGGTGAATGAGTTTGGTTGTTGTTGGTGTTTTTATACCCGTTTTCCTCCTTTCTTCGACTCATCTACTTGCTGCAACCCTGTCCAGGGTTTTTCTCCTGGCGGTAGGACAGTAATTGCAATTGTAAATTTTGTGACTTCGTGCAGTCAGGTAGAACTAACACAGAAGTTGTGTGGATGGTAGATAGACATTATGAACGCTGCAATAGACTCCGATAAAACAACGCGTACTGAGATGGTGAACAGATAAAGCAGCCGTTATCTCTATATTACAACGAATGATCTTCTGGAAATGCTTTATGAAGACATTGACCAACATTTATCCCATATAGCGAGTTTGATACTCGTGTAGATGTTTTCCGAAGTGATGAAAATAGGTTTGGAAGGTCATTGAAGGTTGTAGTCATTGCTGCTATCAGTGTATATGGGATAATCCGAACAGAAATTCCCCCCTCGTTTGTTTCTATGACGCCAGTCTTGTACCAGATTAGTAATTTCCGAGTTTTGAAAAAATTCTTGGTTAGTTATCGTGTATATGAAGCACGTCTTTCAATTAACCATCCAAGCGTCCAGTTATTTTGATCTTTTAGCTTTCAGGTTAGAAAACTGAGCTTTTAAAGTGAATGAACCAAACGTTTTTGTATTTCTTATATCTCTGAAATCTTAATGAATTCTTTACCCACGGTTTTTTAAGAAAATATACATATAAATGCTTACTATATGCTTTTGAATTGAATCTGAAAACCGGAAAAAACGTCTCCGCCGCTAGGAGGGTTAAACATAATGATGAAAACAGATAATAAGAATAATTTTTTGTGAAATCGACTTATAAAATACTTTTCAGTATTAAGCGAGCATCTTCAGTACATTATATGCGTGAGACATGCTAGCATGATAATGTTTATAGGCTGGATGATACTGAATACATTTTTTGTGAGCGCGTTATGGTTGCTATGTAAGTAAGAATACTTAAAACCAGCCTGAAACATAATTATCCTAGATGCTTCTTATTATGTGATGCGGCATGCATGATGTAAAAATCGTTCAAAACTCTCTGCATGGCAGACCTTTGTGCCTAGGGCTACCAAATTGGCACGTAGTTGCTTGTTGGGCAAGCAAATGTTCTACAAGAAAATTCTAAAAAGTATTTTTTTCACATATGTATCTTTACATTTGGTTCTTCTTATTAAATTATTTATTATAAACAATTTGTGCTTTTTTAATTAATATTTTTTGTTTTTATTTCATTTGACAACCTAGTATTACCTTTAATCATCAAAAAATACCTTTTGTCATTAAAATTATTCCATAGCTTGTTCTCAATCGATTTACTTTATACGTAGGGAATTAAAAAAATGGACCAATACAGTTTCTGGCAACATTCAAAATATTAATCTATACGTTTTTCTGACCTCGTATCAATTGATAGAATGATATCCTCACATTTTGCAAACTCAGTTCCATCCAGCTCCTGGTCTAGTAAGTAAAATATTTCCTCACGGTTGTTTAAGAAAATATACACATAAATACGAATTATACGCTTTTGAACTGAACCTGGAAAACGGAAAAAACCATCTCCGCCGCTCGGAGAGTTAAACATAATGTTAAAAACAGATAATAAAAATTATTTTTTGTGAAGCTACTTATAGAATAGTTTTCAGTATTATGCGAGCTTCTTCAGAACATTATCTGCGTGAGACATACTAACATGATAATGTTCATAGGCCGAATGATATTAAACATATTTTTTGTGATCGCGTTATCGTTGCAGTGTAAGTAAGAATACATTAAAAATAATATAAAGACAAGCGAATCAACCTAAAACATAATTATCCTACGATGCTTCGGATTGTGTGATGCGGCAAGCATGATGCAAAAACCGTTCATAAAGCTCTACAGGGCAGACCGTTGTACCTATAGCTACCAAATTTGGCACGTAGTTACTTGTTTGTCAGCAAATTCTCAATAATAAAAAGGTTTCAGAAATTTTAATTATATTTTTAGTTAAAAATTAATTGAAATTTTAAAGTTTTTCCTCAAGAACTTCGGAGTATATTACCGCACAAAATCTACTTTTAGACCACTTGAAAATTCAAAAAAATTAGCTATACAGTTATAACTATTTTATTCTGGTACAGTTTTATCTCTAATTAAAAAATTAATATTTTCATCGTTTCAGTTACAGCACCTATGCACACACGCGTTGCGATGATATTAATTACATTTTTTATGAGCACGTTATCGTTGCTATACAGGGTGTCCTCTAAAGTCCTTCTACCCAAAATTAACGTGAGAACGGCGACAACTATTGTCAGAAACTTGGTGTCTAGGTATAGTAAAGTGACCATGCGGTACTTGCTAAGATCGGTTACAGCGCCAACTGGTGGGAGTTAGCGTTCCTATATCAAAACCGGTACAAGATGCGGGGAAATAGTCAATTACAAATTTGTAGAGAGTCTTCGATTTAGTACGAAAAGTCACCTTGTGCACATTAATACGAAGAGCAGAACGCTTAAAATGCACATCTGTTTGTTCGCATTTTCCCAAATTGTGATGTCACAAAGACATGGACAAAAGGAGAAAATTTTATTTTTCGGCCAAAAAATGACACTGTTATACTTTTTACTGTGGGAATAACTGAAACAGCAGGTGTATGGACCTTTCCACCAACAATGCAAGACTTTCGATGATGTATTACAGTAGCTGTGCTAGAGGACAAAATGATATGCTGAAAAGCGTGAAAAGTGAAATTCAATCAAGAGCCGAGATCTTTGTTGTAGATGAAGGATAGCAGTTTGATCACAAAAAGTTAAATAGTTGTTTTTTCGCTTTTCAACTCGTTTTGAGACGTCACAGTTTAGGAAATTGTCAACAAACAAATGTGAATTTTAAGCGTTCTGTTCTTAGTATTAATGTGCACGAAGTGTCTTTTCGTACTAAATCGGAAAGGCTTTACAATTTTGTAATTGGTTTTTCCCCGTATCTTGTACAGTTTTCGAGATAGGAATGCTAACTCCGTTGTTTGCCGCTAGGTGGCGCTGTAACCGATCTCGCATGGTGTACGGCATCTAGACACCAAGTTTGTGGCAATAGTTGTCGCCACTCTCGAGTTAATTTGGGGTAGAAGGACTTAGTGGACACCCTGTATAATTAAGAATACATTTTAAAATATAATATAAAATCAAGCTAATCAGCTTAAAACATAATTATGCTACGATATTTTGGAATAGAGGTTCGAATCTCCTTTAAAACTTTTTATAGAAATGTTTCATGTTAGGAGCACTTTTAAATTACTGCATGGAATAAGGCGTTATGAATTGGTTACGCATTATTTTACTAATTTCTCAAATGCAATAATATCCAGAGAAAATCTTCCTACCTACAATTTTGCATCTCCTAACATTGTTTCCAAATTTAATAGTTCTATTTTGAATATAGCTTGAAATTCTATTGTAAGCGAAGTTTGTAAATCTCTCCCTTATAAATCCAATCTGTGAAACTTCAAGATTGTGATATGTTTGTTAAAGGTTGCTAAAATATTCGCAATCGATTCATCGCAAGACGAGGCTAATCAACTGATTTCGACCTGAATTGAAACTTAAGACTAGAATTTCAGAAGGCATTAAGCAATCCATGATAAGAGACTGATGTTTTGCAATCCATGTTGAGAAATTTATGTTAAGAGATTGATGTTTTGTAATCCATGTTAAGAAATCTATGCTAAGAGATTGATGTTTTAAAATCATTTATTCGCTGAAATTAATTATTTTCATTTTGTGTTATTTATATTATTTTTTAATCTATAAATGCGTTTCAATTTCATAATTAATCATGGATGCCTATATTAAAATGGATATCGTGATGCAATGGTTAAGCACATTTCCTTTTAATTTAGTAGTCTTATAATGGTAAAGTGTATCTCAAAATAGGTTGATAAATAGCAATGGAAAATAATAAGAAATTAAATACAGTAAAACCAGTAGAGTAAGCAAACTCGGGTAAACCGAAACCCGGATTTTCCAAAATGCCTCTGAAATCGTAAATTCAAAAAGCACGTACTTTAATAATACCACGCAATAATCGTGAAGGCGAGACTTTGTTTGCAATTTTTTTGGCATATAAGCCTCCCAAAGAAGGTCACTAATTAATTTTTAAACGTTGAAATTAAAATTAATTGGTATTAGCGATATTAATTACGTAATTTTTTTGCCTGTGCGTGTCAGGCGCATTGCGGTCAAAATCGCCGGTGTGAAGATTGCGCCTGACAGAGGTTTAACTTTAATAAAGAACATAAGTGTTGCCTACAAAGTGAGTTTCGAATTCGTTTTACACTGAAAACATTTCAGAATTACATAATGTAATTACAAAATCCGTTCCGAATTACAAAATCGTTATCCGAAACGGCTTCGTCCCCCTCTTTAGTTTAGTTAACTGGGATGTACTATATATAAAGAGAATTTTCCATTTAAAATTCAGTTATTATTTCAGTTATTTAATTTGACATTTAATATCCTTGAATTGCACGATCATCTAACTTGTAAAGGTTTTTCTATTCTCTTCTGCTGGATTCCCTCACACGTCGGTATACCCGGAAATGAACTTGCTGACAATCTTGCTAAGTCTGCCACCATCAATTTGAACTCTCCAGTCCCTGTCAACGACGTGAAAAATTATATTAAATCTATTCTCCACTCAAAATGGCAAGCTCAATGGGATCGTAAAGACACAATTAAACTTCATTCAATTAAACTTTTAATCGATTGTTGGCCCAGTTTACCTACCAGGAAGCTCGACACAATTCTTACCAGATTAAGAATCGGACACACTCGATTCACGCATAGGCATCTGTTATTGGGGGAACCCGCACCTCTTTGTACAGCATGCCAATGCCAAATGACTGTTCTGCACATTCTTATTGAATGTCAACAATTTAATCATCAACGCATCCGCTGTTTCCACTCATCCTCTATCACTCTTAAAGATATCCTTCACAAAGATCCTCATCCACAACTTTTCACTTTTTTAAGAATGATTGGTTTTTACTCTTTGATATAAAAATTTTACCTTGTTTTTAGGTCATTCTTAACTTGTTGCAAGCTTTTATAGACTTCATATATTGACATTTCATACCGAATGACACTCCTTTTAACTAAACTCCTATAGTAAGATTTTATCCTAGACCATATGTTTGGCGCAGCATAATCAAAAATGGTTTTTGCGCCAGTAAACTCCACCAAACCAAACCGTTTAAAATCTTATTTGTTAAACACAGTGGCGGCTCGTCAATAAGGGCTGCAGAGCTGCAGTCCCCCTGAAATTATTTTAAAACTTGTACTTTCGTTTTCATTCTAATTGGCTTACTTTTCCACTTCAAGAGTTCAATGATAATCGAAAATGGCAAAAAGTAATAGGAAACGTAAAAGAGAGACGGAAAATAAATCAAAAATTAAGGGAGGGACAGATCAGAACTGCAGAGAATTTTGCCTCTCCTAGAATCGAAATTTCCCGCATTGAGAAACGCGGAGCTCTCAATTGGAAGAAAAAAAGCAACCATTTCTCCCATTGAAATTAGAACCCCGTGAGCTGCACTCCGGAGCAGCTCACGCTCGCTTGGCGCGACTTCCTCCTTTGGTTTCTTTTGCTTTCTCTCAGTTCAGTCGTTAAGTAGTTTTTTTAAATCAAATTCTGGAGAAATTGGAATTTTTTGCTCCTCTATCTTTTTTGGGGTACTGACTACGAATATGAGGTTTGCCACGAAAAATTTTTGTTCGAATTTTAGTTATACCCAAAAAACATGAGAAAATATTTTCCCACTTTTTTGCTTTCAACTCAAAAATTATCAATTTTTAGTATATTATCATTATATACCAAAATAATCAGCATAACATTTCCTACAACTTAGGTCAATACAACTTCTGCAGCACTGCTTGTTTCTGAGCTACACTGTAAAAAAAATCCCGTAAAATTTACGGTTTTAAACTGGCAGCTGGGTTGGTTGTGCAAAACCGTAAAAGTTACGAAGTAAATCCGTAGGCACAACGGTTTTTTACCATACAGGAACAAGTTTTTCCCGTAAAAGTTAGGAAGTAAATCCGTAGTCACAACGGTTTTCTACCGTATGAAATCAAGTTTTCTCCGTAAAAATTAAGTCATCGAAGTAAGTGACGTCATCGACTGAGTTGAGTTGTTTTTCTCCTGCTGTTCGAGTTGAAATGTGCTGATGTGTATTATCAATTAGGAATATTAATTAATCAAGGCTTAATTATTAATTTAAATTAGTTTAATTAATATAATTTTTAATTGAACCATTTCGATGCAAGATGGTGACAAAACTTCTAACTCCTCTAAGCCGGGGATTGAAACCGCGTTCTTAGAAATAAAAGGCAGTCGCTCGAACCACTAGACCACCGGAGACTTCACAAAATGAAGTAAAAACAGTCTATTTGAGTTTTAAAGTCACTATGGCTCTAGTGGCGCCACCTAGTGGTGTAAAAATCAACTATTTCCAGAACACGTGTTTTAAGGTTAGCTTTCATGAGTGACAACAGGTTACTGCAACATGTATAAACAACAACGGAGATGGAACCCTATTAAAAACATGAAATGAATGCAATAAAATTACATTTAAGAAAAGAGAAAGTTATTGTACGGAAAGCAATACCGTATGACGAAAAATAGAATTTGAACTGACGGTTTTAAACCGTTTATGGCTGGAGCGGAAAACGGTGAAAAACCGTTTTGTTAACAAAACAGCTTTAAACCGTCAAATATACGGAAAAAGTCCGGTAAAAAAACGGATATTTTTTACAGTGTAACGAGCCGCCACTAGTTAAATAATTTACTGAACAAATTATGATTCATTGAAAAAGACTCTCTTCCAAATCACACTTATGAATGGAATTATAGATCATGCTATTATTTGTTAAATAAATTTAAAATTAAATATGTCTTTAATTTAACAAATTATGACCAACTTCATAGCAGCCCTATTCTCTATTGCATTAATTGTTTTAAATCCTCCTAGCGGTGGAGACGGCTTTTCCCGTTTTACATGTCTATTTCGAAAGCAGATGATTCATATTTATATGTTCATTTCCTTAAAAGATCCATGGATAAAATATTCTGAAGCGTTTTGTACTTAATAATATTAAGTATAAATAAGTTTGGTTCATTCACTTTAAAAGCTATGTTTTCTAACCTGAAAGCATTAAGATCAAAATAATTGGGCTCTCAGAGAGTTAATAAAAAGGAGCAAAAGGAATCACCTGAAAAGGATTAAGGTACATAAGTACCTTTTGCAAAATATTTTACTTTATTACGCCCTTTTATATCTGGCACTATTTAAATTTATTAATACCATGCATTTCTAAAAATCATTTGGCTTAATTAGGCTTTTTAAATATACTTCTATTAAAATTAACGAAGAATAATACCAATTCATGTGACGTCACAATCACTTGGTAATCTTCATGCCCTTTTTTCGGGCTCTGAAGTTATAAAAGAAAAATTACGCTACATTTCGCGCATGCTCAGTAAAAATTTATTGACTACAAATGCTCATTTTACTGTAATATTCAAAATTTTTTATACTAATTTTAATACAATGCTTCTTTTACATATTTTCAAGTATTGTGTAAAATTTGTACAATTTGGTGGGAAACTCTGCGTGTTTCAAGCAAAAAAAAACATGCGGAAAAAATTGGGATTTTTTTAAGAAAACCCGAATATTCGCGTTGTGTTTAGGAAGATACATGTAAATATTATGCACATCAAACATAATTTTTTATGAAAGTTACAAAGTTACTTCTCGTTATCAGCTTTCTGTGAAACATGATGGGTCAAACTCCATTTTCGCCTGCATCTCTTTCTGGAGGCCCCCCTAATTGCCCTCGTGATCAAATCTTCACTGCAAAATGTGAAGACCGACGATAGTTTGTCCCACGATTCTCAGCAAGTAATTGCTAACCATTTTATTCATGTTAATACTAATTTTTTATCATGTGTGTCATTATGTGTTATTTTTGGACACCAGTGTATTTATATGTAATCCATTATTGCCTACTAGGAAGGTAAAAATTCATTGTATATGACATTTATCATACTTCTTAGATATATATGTTGTTCTAACAACATATTTTTCAACATTTTGCTAACAATTCTTGTGCATTTAGCTGTAAAAGCTTCGTCTGTAAGTTGCATTTTCAACACTATTTACTTTTTATTGCGGAATTTTTCAGCATTTGCTTTGAATTGCGTGTGTGAAAAATTTTGGTGTTAATTTGACTATTAATTTAAACTGCACAAGCTAGGAACAACCTGGATTATATTATGATCACGTTGAACTTGAAAGGGTAAAAAAATTGCACATGCCATATCAATGCAACGCGAATAAATTGCTTACACCAGCGGTTCCCAACCTTTCTGGTTGCACGGACCACCTGTTGTGTAAAAAATATTTCCTGTCCCACCAACTAAACATGCAAGCAAAAAAATCAAACATATATAATACATTTATATATTATAGGTTCGTATATGTCGGAAATTAGTAAAGCTTACTGTGAAAGGATTGAAAGCATATTGTTTATAAAGCAAAAAAACAAGTGGTGACTCTTGAAGCTTCCTTCACTTCGATTATTGATAAGCGTTCCGCGTCCATCCTAGTCCCACAGGTGTTCCGCGGCCCATTGGTTGGAAACCACTGGCTTACACCTAACTTAATTGGACTTTTGGAGAGATGTTAGTGACCGGAGGGGAATGGATATCTTTAACAAACTCAGGACCCTGTGCAATACGTGTGTTCTTCATCTACAATGGATACCATCACATGTATTGCTGATAGTCTTGCTAAAGAAGGTACTACCATGCCTCAGGCCCATGTAGAACCCTTGACTTATCTTGAGTTATACTCTAGAAGAAAAGCCCTTGTTAACATTTCTTGGAGGCATCCACCAGCTCATTCATGGTATCGTTGTGAAGGCCCAGGTGCTGCTATACGTTTTAAGGGGGTTAGGAAAGACCAAACAGCTTTGGCTCGCTTATCATCCGGACACTTGAAAACTCTCAGTTATTCTCTCGTGGTGATAAGAAGTTCAATATCTGCAGAAAGTGCAACATGATTGAGGCCACTCAGCAACATCTGCTTGACTGTGTTGCCTTGGTGTATGGTGACTTGCTTAAGCGACCGGATTTCGTGTTGGAGGTGATGAGGGCGAACGTCCTCATGGATCTGATCTGATTCAGATTAGAAGGATTAGTAAGAAGAAGAAGGCTTACACGAATATCGAACATATCGAATGACTAGCGCTAGGTTCAAGTATAATATTACTTGTTACTACAATCAAAATGCACTTTTCTTATGTACTATCCTCTGTTAAATTACATTTTCAAATTTTGATATCAATGTTAATCCATTTCAATTTTAATGAACTTGAACATAATGTTTTTCGATTTCGATGACAATGAATTTGAAAACATCATCAATAAATTTCGCTTTCAATTAATTTGAAAGCAATGTTAATCAATTTCGATTTTAACTGATTTGAAAATAATATTAAGCAATATAGATTTCAAAGCATTTGAAAACAATTTTAATAAATTTCAATTTTCTGCGTTTTATAGATTATAATTACCGATAAAGCTAGTGTCTTTGTTGCGCCAATATATCACTCCTTCTAAAACGGTTTGAATAACAATTCTACTTATTGCATATTTTTGAATATTTGCATACTAGTAAGTAAATAATATTTTAGGAATTTTTAGTCATTAGCTTTCTAGAAATCACTTCCACTGAATTATTAATTTTGTTAAGAAAAATTCAGGTCCTTTATTAGCGGAATCCCCAAATTGAGCTTCACATTCTTGTTAACGATTTATATGTTTTATCTCCCACCAATAGAATTTGAAGTCATTTAAAAAAAAATTACACAGCAGTTTTCAGATCAGATGCTTAAAGTTTAAAGTAAGTAAAGAATAAGTCTTTAATCTACTTACTTTCTTATTTATACTGCATCACTTTAGAGAACTTCATTAATCAGCTAAAAATAATTTCTTCACCGTTAATTAATTAATATTTAACGTAAGCTTTATTGAGGATTACTTTAAAACATTTGAATAATTAGCAGAGAATTAAGAACAGTGATTTCCTGTAGAAATATAAGAGAGATCTGAAAAATGGTGCATTACGAAGGCTAATGGAATTCTTTATTTCTCTGTCGTAAGACACTCAATTTTGAAAAAGTAAATGGATGTTGAAAATGGGAGATGAGTTTGGATGGTGTTTCTGTAGTTCTATACGATATGTAATTGTTTTGAAATAATCAAGCTGTTACTCAATTTTGGGAATCAAGGACAAAGTTATCCTCAAGCAGTGCAAGAAATACGCATATGGAAATTTTTTAATGCAATGATTTCTTCCGAAACTGCTTTGAGTTAGAGTAAAAACTGAACAAAGGTTGGTTTTTAGTTTTTCTTTATTTTATGCATAGACAAGGAAATTTCATTTTAAAATGCGAATTTCCAAACTCTTTCAAAATTTATTTGAATACATTAATATGTACTTTATTTATTTTTTGATGAAAACAACAATATTAATACACTTTTTTCTTGTTTCGCCCGATCCAAACGCAGTTCTGTCTTGATAGTTTTGCTGAAAAGTGAATAAAATTATCTGCAACATTCCATTGCTAAATGACTTATGTCTTGAGTAATTTGTTATAGAAAAGAACTCCACTTCATACCCCAGTGCATAGAATGCAACAGATCGATTTGAATGTACTGATCGGCTCTGAGACTAAAAGAAAAGTTTACAGTAACAAAAATACAAATGACAAAAAAAATACGAACATAAGAAAATACAAATATAAATAGAAAGAATACAAACACAAAACCCCAACAGAATATAGAAAATAGCGCAAACGAATACGGAACGGAAAAAGTAAACTGTCTAATACAAATGATAGAGAATATAAAAATAGAACAATAATGTGGTATCTTGGCCTATGTGCGGCCAAATAAATGCAATGCTTAGGTTATTTTACACAGCTATAATTTAAAGAACAATATAAATAACAAGTTCTTGTGTAAGCAGTCTGGAGTAAGTGATTATTTACAAAGTTCGTTCATTCGAGTTCGCAGTTCGTTTCACGTTAAAGTTCGATCGAGTCAGAGTTCCAAAGAGATGGAGATCCAGGCCAGTTTCCCTATCCGGGTGATATCCTAAGCACGAGACTACAAGGAGTGCTCGAAATTCGATGAACCGCGATTTCGTAATAATGCTGATTCTCAGCTCTCGTTGTCAAAGTCCGAATCAATTCGGGACTTTAAATCAAAGCTGAACGCTTTCTGCGTTCCGGAGTCTGAAACCACGTTCGAGACTTCCTAAATCGGTTCTTCACCGCTTTCCTCCTTCGAACTCCAACACCCCTGTTTTTGTCCCTACCTCAAGGGGTGGAGCTCCGCCTTCATCTCACTCCACTGGACAACTGGACTCCCGGGCGACCAACGACTAAACTCCCATGTCCCCAATGGTCAATTCCGACCGTGGGATGGTTCCTGAGTTTCATAACCACAGGAGCTATGCAGGTGTGATATGAAAGATCACCGCTATTCTCCTGATAGCCGACCCAAATGCGCTCTCTGACAGATATTTATTCCAGTGCATTGTGGTCGCTCTCCGCTCGCAGCTATTACCTTCGCGAATGTTTTCTTAATGACCACCAGGTGTTGTTAGCTTGCGGTTTGCGGCTGAAGTGAAAGGTTCTAGACTCTTTTCTCGTGGGAAGGAAAAACATCACAATAATGACATGTGAAAAACTGGAAAAAGGGTTAATTAGTTGGTTATTGCCATGTGTATGAAGAATAATATGATATACTAGCTGTATGGCCCGGCGTTGCACGGGCAATATTGAATAATGGAATATTCCTGAGCGGAGAGAAGTGAGATTACGTGAGGCCTCGGGACCCATATATTTTTATATGGCCCACCCAGTTTTTTCAACAAATATTGTCACTTACTTTTCCGAACAAACGTTGCGAAGTTAAACACTTTAATACAAATAAAGAAAGCAAAAATGCAAGAAAATGATTTTTTTCCGATGTTAATAAATCCACACATACAAGCTCGTTAAAAAAGAAATACCCGCTTACGTTAAATAAATAAAAGAATGCAAGTGCACCGTATGTGAACCGTTTGATTTTAAAAGAGGATTTCTGCAGACTCGACGGTAATTAGTTTTTTTTTTCGTTTTCGAATTTATAAATGTAGCTGCATTGTTTGGTGTAAAACCTGAAATTCTGCCATTCACAGCTATGTTGCAGTAAATCATCAAAGTTTCCGTATAATGTTAGAAGAGGACTTATGCGCGGAAGAGGATCTTCAATTGACCCTCAAGAGGCCTAAAATTCATTTACATCACTATTTTCTTATAAATGTTTGTTTTTAAACATGAATTTTACTTAAAACAAACAAATATTACATTTTATTTTGTTTTAATAAAATTTAAATTTATTTGCAAATAAACAAATTTTGAATTTTATTTGAGTTTAATTGATATCTCTTGTTTTATAAATGTTTTTCCCTGAATTTTTATAAATCTGAATTTTACTTAAAAAAAGCAGCTTTCCAAATTTAGATTTTTTTGCAAATAAAGACACTTTTAGTTTTATTTGAGTTTCATTGATATTCCAGGCTTTATATCCATTTTCTCTGAATTTTTTTCTTAAAATCTGAATTTTACTTAAAAAAGAATAAATTTTAAATTTATTTGGATTCCTTTAAATTTAAGTTTACTTGCAAATAAATTAATTTTGAATTTTATTTGAGTTTGCTTGATATTATTGGCTATATAATAATTTATTCCCTAAAATTCTGAATTGTTTTATGTTGTTTGATGTTAAAAGGGCACTTCTGCAAAATTTAAATTTGAAGTTTTTCAAAAATTAAAAATTGCAATATTTTTTTATTTTTGTCCATAGGTTCATTTTCTACTGTGAAACACATTAGAGATATCTTCGACTCTGATTTCGATGTTGTTTACAGCCCATTTGTTTTCTTCTCCTACCGCAAAATTTTAAAAATGTCAGAAGTTCCCTTTTAAAATGAAACAATAGATGGCATCACATGATTTATAACATGATTTATGAAGAAACGATCCAAGGAAATGTTTTTCTTCTGATGTTTATAAATTAAAACACGAAGGTTTGCTAAAAAGAAAAACTTTTATACAATTACATAAACAAAGGTTTACACAAAGGTGTTGTTAAATAAATAAAAATAAATGCAAGAATTTCAGATGCCAAAGTTGTCAATAAACAAAAAATGCAAGAACTTTAGATGTAAAAGTTGTCAGTAGATGGCAGCACGGGGAAATCATAACCATTATGACGATTTTAATTAATATCTTTTTAACTAAGTGTAATTTCGGAATTTAAATAGTCGAAATGGATTTCTTTGATTATTTTCCATCTTTTGGTACTTTCGGCTGGTTCAGGATTCAATGGTTCGTGAGAAGCTAGCCGGACATAGATAGATACATATATACGACGAATTTTAATAGTGTAGATTTTTGGCAAGATAAAGGGATTTGTCTGCTACTCTCTGGAATCTAGAAAATTGGAATTGCTAGATTCCATATGTATCTTCCAATAGCATGTGAGAAAACATGTCATGTTGTAACTTTTATTTTTTTAATTCTAAAATTAATTTCTGACTGTGAAGTACACTAGACAAGAAAAGACTTTCAAAATTTCTTATTGTTTTGAAGAACATTAGAATGAAAAATACAATTTTCTTTATCATCATCATTTACTGAGTCTTTCTTCTTGAACCAAAGATATACATTATTGTAAGTACTAACCACCTTTGGCAACAAGCTTATTCGCCGGGAATATTGTTTGTTTATAATTTCAAATAAATATCTAATGTATAACTTGATGTTCATGATTCCCTCGACAAAGTATTTTTAAGCATCAAATTGTTGTAGATAATTAAGTTGTGTTTTCTTAATATCTTTATACATGTTCTTTTCACTGTCCCATTACGTCATAGTGCCATGGAAAACGTAACTGTTTGTGTTATCTATTTTCAAATTGCACGCTGTCTTTTGTCATATTGCAATTTCACTTTCATATTTCTCTTGTAAACTGCACCACTGATAATAAACGGATCTTTCTTCCCTAGCTTTCAACAATAGAAGAAAATCACGCGATTAAATATTTGTAGAAAAATGGAAACGGTTGAACTTTCATTGCATTAATGCAAAGTATTATTGGAAATTATGCAAAAATTAAAGAAATGTTATAATTAAGAATAAAATTGCACGGTAATTAAATTGTTATTATTAAAAAGATTGTATTGAATTCTAAGATGGAGGAAAAATCATTCTGGTGAGATAATATTTCCAGAAGTTATCTCCCAAACCGCCAAAATTTTGCTTAATTTTTAAATAATATTCTAACTAAAATTTCAAAAAACTTACTCCGAGATGTACATTTCCAGACTTCAAAGTATATTTGGTCAAAATTTGGTAGATCAAGGTTCAGTCCTTTTGAGCAACAGACGTAAACAGACTCACATCCGCTTTTATTATTAGAAGAAATTATTTCGATCAGAATATAAAATTTTAATTTTTCTATATCCAGGGTTATTCAAAACAATGTCATCGATTTCATATGATGATAACTTTCTTCTAAGCAACGATGGAAAGAAAAAATTTGAATAAAATACGGAAGAAAACTTAAAGTCTTGTATGCGTAGGTAATAATTTTCCTGTGTGACTGACTTCTTTTGGCACTGACAACATTCGCGCGGTAATATATTATAACTATGTGAAGCATTCATCTCTGAATTTCTTTCGTATTCACAGCTGAATACAAATCAGGTGTTAAGACAGAATCTACGACCTATTCTAATGCAAACGAGGACACAAGTAATAATTTCATAAGGTTTAGATAGTCATATGATTGTGGCTGTAACAAACGCATATCAATGGCTGCGAACATGCTTTACAGCAGATGTTCTCAACCTGTGGTACGCGTACCCATGGGGTACGCTGTGGATCAGTAAGGGGTACACGAAAGTGATCTCGGTAATGGTGGAAAACACAAAACATCAGAATATTTTTGAATTTCTTTTTCTCAAGTTCGTATGAAAAATGAAAGTGAAAATTGAACAAGTCCGAAAGCCTATCAACGAATAATAAAAAGCAGAGATTGATTAAGATCTAGTATTTGAGTAATTGTTAGTTCTCAGCATGAGCTAATAGGAAAAAACAGAGATTGATTAATATCTAGTATTTGAGTAATTGTTAGCTCT
>BGPR01002881.1:18017-33351 GCA_013235015.1 Araneus ventricosus | reverse complement strand
TATCTAGTATTTGAGTAATTGTTAGCTCTCAGCATAAGCTAATGTGAAAAAACAGAGATTGATTAATATCTAGTATTTGAGTAATTGTTAGCTCTCAGCATAAGCTAATGTGAAAATATTTCAACGTTTTTTTCATTTGTTTCGAAGCTGAACTAATACTATTTTAAAAAAATAGAATGAAATGTTAAGTCAAAAATCAATTCTATAAATTTTATTATGTTCATTAGAGTCGTTTGGCTCTTAAGTTAATATAAATCCTTGGCGTTATTAATGAAAACTTTTTTGCGCAGACGGATGGTCGGGGGTATATAACAGTAGGGGGTACAAAAATAAAAGGACTAATCAAGGGGTTAGCGAGTGAAAAACGGTTGGAAATCTCTGCTTTACATTGTCTGGCGAGAAATGGACTACAGCATGGATGTTGCCCGTGTGACAAAGGGAAGTCAGATATGACAATAATTACGTATGGAAACGAATCTTTAAACTTCAATTTACATTGTATTCAATATTTTTCATCCTATCTTTATTTTCAAGGAAATTATAGCAATTTGGTTTGAATAACTTAGTATTCTATGAAATTTAAATGGGAAAGGAATTTTCATTAGAATGACCAACTTCAATGTGTTCTAACAGTATTGCCTTTACAAAAAAGAGACAGAAAAAGCACTTACCCCATCCTATGCAGTAAAAGAAAACGAATTTTACTTCTTTTGGGAAAACCACGACGATGCTGGTGTGCAAATGGCTGCCTTCGAGAAGCATCCACGTGAACACTGATGTCCTCGTGTATTCCATGACCACGTAACACGTCTCACATAAAACAGGCTGCAAATTCAGATAGAAAAAAATCATTGGACCAATAAAATTTAAAGGGGATTCGAACCTCTAATTCGTAACATTGTAGCATGGAAATGTTTTAGGCTCATATTAGTTATACAGGATGTCCGAGAATGGGTGACAAATTTCAAAAATTAATTAATTTTTAAAATTAATCAATTTTTTAATTAATTTTTTAAATCAATTAATTTTTAATTATTTTTTAAATCAATTAATTTTTAATTATTTTTTAAAATTAATCAATTTTTAATTAATTTTTAAAATCAATCAATTTTTTAATTAATTTTTAAATTTAATCAATTTTTAATTAATTTTTAAAATTAATTAATTAAAAAATTGATAATTTTTTTAAATGTGAGAGCAAATGAAAAAAGATTTTTTCTCAGATGGGTAACGTGGCGTTACGGAGAGGCGTTCTAAAATTGCTACTGCGAGAGAATTTCGTACTCAGTGGCTACAGATCGGCAGAAGCTGATGCGCGTTTTCTGGTTTTCTGTTTTTGTCTGGATTATTGTTTTAGTTTTTCTTGAATATCTCAAAACATATTCAGATTTCACACTACATGTGAATTAACAAATTAAAGATCGTAAGATTTCCTACAAATACATGCTTTTATTTTTCTTCTAGCTTTAATATTTCCGCAAATAAATTCTCTCAAAAGTGGAAGATTTTCAATAATTTACGGGCGCCTAGACCACCATCTAACGGTACGTTTCATATCAGAAAAAATAACTGAAATGCTCTCTCATTAAAAAAAACACAGCGTAGTTATAACATTAGTAGGTTTTTTTTAAAATAATTTTTGAAATATGTCCCACAATTCTCGGACACTTTGTATTACTAGCTGAAATACCCGGCTTTGCTCGGGATAAAAATATTTTCAAGTCTAAGTACTCATAACACTTTCAATGTAATAAAACAGTTTTTCGCAGCAGCGTCTTTCTTTGATTTTCAGTCGTTCACTGACACCGACGGCCAGCAGTTAAACCCTTCTCTCTTTTTGTCCGTAATTTGAACCACCTTACACGAATCTAGCAGACCTTGGTACTCCATTTTTCCCTCCTCATAGGTTATCCATAATTTTTTGCTCTTTAATTTTTAATCCATAATTTAATGCTCTTTAAGATGGTGAACAAACGATTTTCGGGCGATAAATATTTAAGAAGTTGTTGGCGAGAGGTTGTTATAGAGAGTCGCCAACGCCCGTAATCGAAAACCCAAATTAAATTACTCTACACTTTTTCATAGCTATTTGTATTATGATCGTCAAATTTAAATTGTGATAATTTTATAACTATTCGATGGGGTTGCTAGGATTATTATGAAACGTTAAAGCAAGGTAGGTGCCCAATGATAAAATTTAATTTAATACATATATATCAATTATTTAATCAATTCTGGGTACTAAAATATATAACACAATGATAAGCAATTCTAGCTATACTTATATAAATCACCTACCTTTGCAGACCTGAAAAACCTAGCCACTAAATTAAATCATTTGAAAAAGTACATTGCAAGTTGTGATATCAAATTAGAGAAAATAAACAGAATCAAAATATTTGAATTTAAATCTTTCTTTATTTAACAATTTTTAATTTAGAAAACTACTGCCAACAATATTTTAAGTTAAGAAAAATAGAAATAAAATTTAAGTGATGCACAACTCGAACACATTTAGTATTCAACAATGATGTATAAGCATATATACATATATATAATTTGCAAACTTCTTCATCAAATTATTAAATGAGAAATAATTCATTTTTTTTACAGTGGCCACTATGAGAATGATAAGCACTGAAATTGATTGATGATTAACACGTACTGATCGGCATGCATCCAGCCTCGCAACACAAGTTTCTTGAATCTTTTAGTAGCTACACTCATAGTGGTAATGCTTAATCAAATTTTTGTACAAACTTCAAGAGGAATTGTTACCTCTCAGCATGAAGCTACACACACAGCAGGTAAGGTAATAAGGCACTGAAAATTTTATCCGCGCAATGCTTGAGCAGCCCTTTCATTACTTACACAATCATCACATAATGGAAGTTATCGAAGGGCAGGCTGTTCAGTGCTGCAATCCATTATTGCAGGGTATGGTAGGTTGAATCATTTATCAAAATTACTGAAACTGTATGACTAAAATCATGAAAATAGGTTCACGCAATCAAGTCGTCAAAATCTCAGCCCGTTGATTAAACAGATTATAAGAAGAACACAAAACTGCCCCAACGGTTTCCATTCGAAACTTTAATAGAGCAAAGAAAAACACAGAACGAGCACGATCCGGTTGTCATTAATCAAACTTCAACCACCTTCACATTTCTTTTTTGAAAAGACATGATAAATTCTGGCAGATTAATTTCTTTTCCATTTTACGGGGACCATCAGTATAAAATCAGAGGCAAGCACCCTGAAGGCCCAACGGCCTCCAGGAGCCCGCAGGTGGAAAAAAAACACACCTCCTTCTTGTTCAGTCAAGCACAAAAGAACACAAAAACTTTTTAACGGAAAACGCTTCCAATGACAGACGCCAAAACCTAATAACATATAAATTCATCCGCAACAAGATGGCGAGGAAATAGTCCCGTTGAAAAATTTTGATTTAAAAATTAATAAAGTTGATAAATTAATGGAAACAACAACTAAAGTTAAGACAAATAATATTTAAATCGAATACAAAGTAAATAATTAAAAAAAATTAGATATTTAATGAAACGGCTAAAAATTATCGTTTGAATTTCAAAAGTTGTCAAAGTTGCCACAAGAGATGAAAGAAACTTTGGTGGCGAAGAATTAAATAATTAAAAATACTGACAAAACGGAAAAATGATGTAGTTGCAATTTTTGCAATCTAACAAGCAGTCTACCACTTAGTTAGAGGTCTTCTAACGTGATTATGGTGAAACTTTTTAGCTACCCATAGAGTTACTTCAAATCGGAATCTCGACATAAAAAATATTGAACTATAGATATGAATAAAGAAATTTGTGTCATGATACTAAAATTCAAATAACAAGAGCTCCTAAATGCAACATTTTTTCACTCTCACTACAAATAAAACGTTGTATATTATAGTAAATAAGGACATTTTTGAGTTTACTGAACGCTGTAAATGATTCTTTTAAATAACGCAGGATGCCGCAGAAACTGCTTACTTCCATCCCGCTGAAATCGCAGGCATAAGCAGTCAGAGGGTTAATCCATATAATTCTGTCTTTGGAGTCATATACAAAAAGCTGAAATATCCTATTAGCCTCAAATTCCATAACCGACTAATTTTATAGCATAAAACACACTTCAGCATGCATTCGACAAAGTTTTCGCTAGATTGTTTTATTGTTATACATCTGAAGGTTCTCACTTCCAAAACATTATGCATTAAATATCTTTTTCTACGTTTCTACAAAGACTCAAAAATTATTTCAATTAAAAATTTTAAGTTAATTTAAACTCTCGGTATAGTTTCAATTGCATCGGCAAGAACTTGCATACAAGGAAATATTTTCGTCATTTTTACTGTACTAAAAGGGCTGAGGAAAAGAGTTTCGTGAAAAATAGTTGATTTTCATGTTAAGATTTTTGAATTGAAATTGATTGTTGCAACGCACAATCTCAACTTGATTTCAACTCTTAACCATTTCCTTCTTCAACTTGAAAACGAAACCGATATCTCTATCCAAATTTCTATTAAATATGTTTCTTCATTTATGGACAAAAATTTATTTGTATAGAATTTGTATCTTCTTTATACTTCAAAGAAACACATGAAGCCAATAATTTCATTGAAATAGAAGTTTTTGGTGAGTGTAAGGGAACAAAAATAAAATATATTTCGCTGTACTAGGAAATATTCAATTAAATCTCGCTTCCGTACAGTATGTCCCGAAATATCTGTTTTTTTTGCCTAATGATATTTAGCGGCATAGCAATGGCTTGGGGTATAGTAGAGTTTGCTCAATCATTAGCCTATGAGTACTTACTCCCAGGTAGCTTAGATAAAGAGAAATTGCAAAGCTGTTCAGAAATTTAATCTTCCCGATTTTTTTACAAATATTTTGCACTAATTATTCCTTAATATCAATAAATTCATTTTAATTTTCCATGTACTTTGCCTGCTTACACAGTAGAATTTTGGATGGCGGTGTTTAAAATACAATATCTGAAAACGAATGCGTCTGTGGCTCAAACGTTTGAGATATCCGCGAAATATATTGACCTTTATTTTTGAGATACAAACGCATTATTTCTTTCAATTTGGAAAGTACTGTCTTTATAAATTTATCTATGCAAGCCGTTAAATCGAATATGAGAAGAAAAGCACCTATACTAACAGTGAATAATTCTTGTAATCTTACTAGTTAAACAAATCTGGATGATCGAATTTCTCTCGCTACTTCTGTATTTTACTTCTTTTCCTGAACTTCATAGGATTCTCTTCTATAGAATTAAGAAAGTTAAGTTGCTTTAAGAAAGTTAAGTTGAAAAGAATGTTCCAAAGTTCAGTGTTAATCCAGAGCAGAATACCGATCGATTAAAAAGTGCTAAACCTAAGAGTTAGCATTCTAAGCAATGACGGCTCGAAAGCTCAGAATCGAGCAGTGATCAAAAAATATCTCGCACGAGAACAAAATCAAAAGAAAAAGTTTTAAGAAGCAACTTACCTTCTAACTAGCCCAAATTTTTTAATTATAAGAATTTTAATCTAGAGAATAAACGACATGCCCTTTTCAGATTAGTAACTTCTAGCGAAAAAAACGAATATGTGTTAAACCAGATGTCTTTTCGTGAAGGCAACATGAAAGCGGGACCAAAACCAAAAAATAGATAAAGAGAAAAAGCGAAGAAGAACAAATCAAGAGGACCGAAGGCAAACTTTGAGTGGGAGGAAGGAAAAATAAAGAACGCTAGTTTACCCAGCGCCACCTGTTCTTAAGTAATTTAATTTAAGTAGTAATTAAGAACTGATGCTCGTTAAAACGTGGAATCACTATCTGAAACGTCGTGTTTTAAATTGGTCACATGTAAATTTTGAAAGTAATTTGTAAAAAATTGGTCGGCTATCAGGGGTGCGAAGGTAAACTCCTTTTCTATGAAAATCTTATCCCCTCCGCCATTTCCATTTATGATTTCAAGAGCTTTGAAGCTTTTCGAATGAAAGAGAATGGCAGAGAGTGCAACTGATGAGAGCTTACGAACGTGGTTTTACTTGGTTCGGTTAAAAAGCAGTCGGAGTTTAGGTTTTAAAATAATTTTTCACTCCCTTAACTTCTAAGCGATTGCAGCTATCGAAAAAAGTTTAATGCAAATGTTGTTATTTATCATGAGGCGATAATTGAGCTAATTTGAATTATCTTTATATACTCAATAACACTGGACAACAACCATTTTGTTGCCTGTGTGATTTTAGCTAATTCTTATGTACTTTCACGCTCTGAATTCGAAAAACCAATCAGAATTTGTCTATCACCCTCCAATTTTATGCAACATGAACTCTCACTAAAACCTTTGTCCACTCCTTTGTTGTATTTGATTCAATGTCGTAGGCAGAATATTTTCCTTGTTGCCTTTGAAATTTTAACTGATAATGGTGTTTTTATGGTCACTGAACCCGAATATAATCTCGAAAAACCTTTATAACACACTGTTTTTCAGCAACACTACTCGTAATTGCTTTCAAGTACATAGAAAATGTCATTGAAACATGTCGGATCTTGTGTTAAAAATACTTTCTGAAAAAATTAATTGCCGGCCAAGAAAATAATGTTTGGGTTTTAAATGCTCTTACAAATATAATTTTCATAAAGGAAAGGCTTTATGTCAAAAATTATAACAGGCGTTTTTGGATCGAGAGTCCAAAATTGCAACGCAAATACGATTCAATGCTTGAGCCACTTTGTAAGGACAGATGTTTCTGTTTGGAAGCACGTGGAAGCTTTTGCCAAGATGGTGATGTCATATTTTGTGATGATGTTGACTCGTCGTTTAAGGCTCTAGAACTACAACATAACCCTCAAGAATGATGTTTGTTTATAGGCTCTTCAAAGATCAGCTTAAAAGCAGTTTTGTTACATAATGGTAACCCTTATGGTTAAATGGTAAAAGACCCTTCAATTCCTGTAGAATGTAGCCGTTCGTATGAAAGAAACATACGAAACCTTGAAGCATATGTTGTCCAGTATTGAGTACAGCAAGCATTCTTGGCATATCTGCGCCGACTTGAAAGTGATTCCGTTTTAGTTGGATTGCAAGCAGGCTACGCCAAGTTTTATTGCCTTCTGTTCCAGTGGGACAGCAGGGACAGAAAAAAAGCACTCCATCAAGAAGGTGTGGCCCAGGCGACAGTTCCTCATACCGGGTGTGAATAATGAAGAGAACGAACCAATAGTTGCCTCAGAAAAAATTCTCTTGTCTCCATTGCACATCAAATTAGGTTTGATGAAGAATTTTGTTAAAGCGATGGACTGTGGAGGAAGTGGATTTCAGTACTTACGTCTGAAGTTTCCAAAAGTGAGTGAAGCAAAAATTAAGGAAGGCATATTTGTTGGACCTCAAAATTAGACAACTAATGAAGGATCCGGTGTTTCAGAGTAAACTGACTAAGAAGGAAGCCGCAGCATGGACATCGTTTGAAGGAGTTAGCAAAAAACTTCCTCAGAAATCACAAAGCGAAAAACTACAGGCAAATCGTAAATAACTTGCTTAAAGGCCTTTAAAACCATGGGATGCAATATGTCGTTGAAAATCCATTTCTTGCACTCCCATTTAGATTTCTTCCCTGAAAACTTTGGAACAGTAAGCGACGAGCATGGTGAACGGTTCCATCAGGATATCTCGAATATGGGAGCTCGTTACCAAGGGAAAAGGAATCCCAAAATGTTAGCCGACTATTGTTCGACATTGAAAATGGATATTCCTCAAGTCAAGCACAGGCCAAGTACACAAGAAAGTGAAGGTTTCTAACATTTTAATATTCCTGTGTAAATATTGCAAGCTGAATGTGATTTCCTAATGTATATAATAAGAGTTACTACGTTGCTCAAAAACTATGGGTGATTGCAAAAAACGGTTAACAGATTTGAAATCAGGGCACAAAAATACATAGGTATAACCCTTTCTTTCTCTAGCAACATGAAAAGAAAATTTTTTTGTTGTCCAGTGTTATCGGGCTTAATATGAAAGGAAAAACTCCAGGTGTCCAAACAGAATCCTGAACATCAACCTTCAGTCATTTTATGTTTTATGTACTACCATAATATTGCTTTATGTTGTTTTATGTTAAGTACTACCATATTGTTGCTTTGCCCGGTTAGTAAAATTACCTGGGGCCACCTCTTCCTATGTTTACCTCTCTGTCTAGGCTATATGAATATAAGTCTTAAAGTAGGACGATGGGGTAAAGTTTCTGTTTACTTTTCTGGAAACCGCTTTCAACCGGATTGTTGAATAAGAAGACATAATGAAATTTTTACTTAATTTATTTTTGTCTACGAGTTATTTACTCAAAACGATGTATTACATAATGGAGAACAATAGATAATTCATGAAGCATGAATCTTTTTATATTCTATATTATTATCCTTTCTCATTATTTTAATTTATACCATAAAACAAGATTCTTAGAGATCGTTGCAAAATAAGAAATTTCTTAAAAGATTTCATAATGCAACAACTTTTGACGAAGAAATTTTAGAAATATAAGCAGTATTATGGAATAGATATACAATTAATAAATAAATAAAAGTAAGATTATGGAATTGTTATATAATTACTGAGGAAATAAAAGTAGGAGTATGAGATAGTTATACAATTAATAAAGAAATAAAAGTGGGATTCTGAAATAGTTATATAATATTAATAAGGAGATAAAAGTAAGATCTATAATATAATCATCGTCCAAAGTCGCTAACGCTCAGGAAAGTGGGCGAGGCTACGTTCCAAAAGTGGCTCGCCCAGATGGGAAGACTTCTTTTCTTAGAAGTCGGAGCGGGGAACAAAGATTTCTTAGAATTCTCCGCAGTTTTCGAAGGGGGAAGTGAATTTCCCTCATCTTTGAAAGAGGAAGCGTTCAAGTATTGTTGGTAAACAAAATGAATAGAGAAGATCCCACTTCAAGGAAACGAAGGTCAGCAAGAGAGAGATTTGCACAATGGAGGGCGAGACAAAGCCAAGAGACATTAAACAGGATGCGTGCTGCAGATAATGAATGCCATCGTAGAAGAACAGTAGTAGAATCTCAAGAAGAAGGGCAGAAACGCCTTGCGTGTTTTTTAGAATACTGTGAACGTATTCATCAGCAACAAAGTCAGGATATTGTAAATCAATCTTTTTATTTTTGTGAAAGTCAAGTTGGAACAGTTATTGATCAGTTTTGTTTTTCATGCTTTTTTATTTCTTAAGTATTCTAGCAATCTACATGAGATTTCTTCAACAACTTTCGTTAGTAAATCTGTGACAATCAAATCTGAGATATTATTGGAAAGCTAAAAGACTTAGACGGGCACAAATCTTCCAGTTTCCAAATAGTTATATAATTAACGAAGAAATAAAAGTAGGACTATGAAATACTTATATCATAAATAAAGGAATAAAAATAGGATTATGAAATAGTTATATAATTAATAAAGAAATAAAAGTAGGTGCATATGATAGTTATACAATTAATAAAGAAATAAAACTGGGATTATGAAATAGTTATATAATTTTAATAAAGAAATAAAAGTAGGATTACGAAATAGTTATATAATTAATAAAGAAATGAAAGTAGAAGTATGAGATAGTTATACAATTAAAAAAGAAATAAAAGTAGGATTATGAAATAGTTATATGGTTAATAAGGAAATAAAAGTAGACGTATGAGATAGTTATACAATTAATAAGAACTGAAACTGGGATTATGAAATAGTTATATAATTTTAATAAAGAAATAAAAGTAGGATTATAAAATAGTTATATAAATTAATAAAGAAATAAAAGTAGAAGTATGAGACAGTTATGCAATTAATAAAGAAATAAAAGTGGGATTATGAACTAATTATATAATTAATAAAGAAATAAAAGTATGAGTATGAGATAGCTATAAAATTAATAAAGAAATAAAACTGAGATTATGAAATGGTTATAATTTTAATAAAGAAATAAAAATAGGATTATGAAATAGTTACATAATTAATAAAAAAATAAAAGTAGAAGTATGAGATAGTTATGCAATTAATAAAGAAATAAAAATAGAAGTATGAAATAGTTATACAATATTAATAAATAAATAAGAGTAGAAGTATGAAATAGTTCTATAATATTAATAAATAAAACTAAGGTTACGAAATAGTTATATAATTAATATAGAAATAAAAGTAGGAGTATGAGAATGTTATACGATTAATAAAGACATAAAAGTGGGATTATGAAATAATAATATAATTAATAAAGAAATACAAGTCGGATTATGAATAATTGTGTAAGCAAGACAAAAAGCCCCTATTTGGCCGAAGCCGTCCGGTGGTTTAACCTAACGGGCCGCCGCAAAGCAGCTCCACCCAGCATGAGAGCGCAACTTGATACATGTCGGAGGCGGTGATCCTACAGCCGACTAAGTAACCGTAAATAATGCGCAGCCACCCTGCCTTCATTCGGTTCACTGAATGACCAAACCGTCCCTACAATCTATCAGCGGTCTAGAGATAGACCCATTCTGTTTTACTCTTAACAAAAATGCAACTTTTAAAATTCGGGAGATATTCCATATAAGTGATAACATATGCAATAGACTTTCCCAAGTGTATCATGGGCATACCTGATTTTCTTTCTTTCTTATTCCTCTTCTAAATTGTGTTATAGAAATCGAATTTTTTTTGTTTCTGTTTTTTCCACTAAATTGTGTTATAGAAATTGTTTTGTCGCTCTTTCTCTTCTTTTTCAAAATTGTTTTTTTTTCAAGATTTTTTTCCTGTCTCTCTTCTCAATGTCCCATGTCCATTCAACCGGTTCAGTTGCCGTAATGGCATCAGGCACGGGGGCATGGGGCGGCGTTCTGTCTATCTTCTCTAAATTATATCTCCATATTTCGCTTTTTAAATTTTTGAATGTTTCTTTATTTCTTATGCTCATTTGTTTTTATTTATGACTTATGTTTGTAATTACCTATTATGTTTACTGTTTGTATTTTATTATATTTATAATCGCATGTGTATTTTGTATTGTATTACTTTATTTTATTTTTTTACTTTTATTTTTTGTATTGTATTACCTAATTTTTTGTATTATATTGTATTCTATTATTTTGTTTTGTATTACTTTAATATTTGTATTGGAATTTTTCTTTCGCCGATTCGTCACATGCTTTACACCCTTTGGGTAAGCAGGGTTGGCGTGGGGAATAAAAAAAAACTAATACTGTGGAGGTACAACCCGGAGATACGGCCAATGCAATTACACCACCATAATTGTACCCACCAAAGAAGCGAAAACCTAATCAAAAAATTGTGTATTGGGAAGTTTGAAATTGTGTATGGGAAAATTTGAAATAGTGATAAGAAATTGTGTTTAGGTTGTTTTAGCCTTTATCTTATGAAGCAGTGTGTGAAGTGTGTTGTATGGTTTCATTTTAATTTGTGGCTTCTTGTATTCTTTTTCTCTCTTTATTTTCCTTATTATTATTATTTTATTTGAGTGCTATTTAGTTATTAATCAATGAATTGTGTATAGGAAAGTTTGAAAATGCGTATAAGAAATTTGAAATTATGAGGAATTATGTTGGTTGTTTTAGCTTCTATCTTATGAAGCACAGTACCTGCTGTCGAAGTTTTGTGCTCGAATATCGAATTTGCTGGTGTTCTTCGGAACTGTCAGTGGCTCGAGATTTGTATGTCCGGAAGGACAGGTCAAATTACTAGTTATTTCCATTTCCTGACAACATCTCATAGCCATATCTACAGTGTCCCTCCGGAGAGATTATAAGTTATTGTTAAAAATGTGACTTAATCTATCCTATTAAAATTCGAAGGTAAACAAACATATGTATCTATGTCTTTCTGTCTTCTCACGAACCACTGAATCCTGAAACTAGCCGTAAGTACCAAAAGATGGAAAATAATCCAAGGAATCCATTTCGACTATTTAAATTCCGAAATTAAAATTAGTTAAAAAAATATTAATTAAAAACATCAAAATGAATGAATTCACGTGCTGCCATCTATTGGCAGCATGGTGAATTCATTCACGGCGGATTCCTTTTTACCCTATTATTAGTTTTCACATCCGGTGTTGAATATTTTTATTTATTTAACGGAGGTTTGTATTTCTTTTTGAGCGACCTTCTGTGTTTGGATTTATTAACAATGGACAAAAATCATTTTCGTGCTTTTTTTTTCTTTCTTCTTTCGTATTAAAGTGTTTAACTTCGTAACGTTTGGTAGGGAAAGTAAGTGACAATATTTGCTGATTGTAGAGAAAAATGGAGGCGGGGCATATGATATAATATATGGATCCCAAGGTCTCAAGTGACCTCACTTCTCTCTGCCCGGGAATATCCTATTATTCGTGATAGCTCGTGCAACGCCGGGCCACATAGCTAGTTCTTATTTATGCGGGGGTTGTTTGTGCATTTAAAACCTTTAAGCCTTTTGACTATGAATTATGAAATTAGTATTTCCATACTTAGATGATATTTGATAAAGTTTCTCTGATAAATATTTAAATGAAGAGGTCTGAAAAATAAATTTCATAAATGAAAACAGGAGCATATATCAGATAAGTATGCAAGAGTTTTATAATTCATAAAGGAATATTTATTTAATAATAGAATCAATTTTACTTCGTGATAAATGATTTAATTTAAAAGTATTTAATTAGCCAGTAACAAGTCATTAAAAAAAGGATTTAATTCTGCTGAGAAATTAGAGAGAGTATTTCATTTGTTGAAATAAATTCAATTAATAAGAGATAAGAAATTGTTACGCAGCAGTTTAAGAAAAGAAATTACGCAACAGTAAAAAATAAAGAAATTTTTATACAACAGTTTTAGAAAAGAAATTGTTATGCAGTTTTTATGGTTGAACGATGTTGAAAATATTAATACCATTTTTATGTCATTCGTAAATGGAATGAAAGTTTAAAGAAATGTTTTTTTTAAAGTATCATGCTTGTAGATATTTTTTAAGTGAAAAAAAAATGAATTGAAGAACTGTTTATTCATTAAAAATATGGAAAAGTAAAAAAATAATGAAAAAAGGAAATATTTTAGATTAAAACATATTCATTCATGGATAAGTTAGAAAGCACTTATTGAAGATTACTACGAAAGTTTTCGCATTCATTTATGAAATATTTTAATGTGAATAGAAAGACTGGAAAAAATGTTGCTTCTTTTAAATTAGTAAAAAAACACTTTCCACGATTGCTGCACTTTGAAACATTTTTTTTCAACTTTTTTATTTTATGCAGAAAATTTTTTTCAAAGATTCTAAAGTTTCATGTTTATCTCTTTTATATGAAATTTCAATTTCTATTCGTAGAATGAACTCAATAGATTTGTGGCGAGGTATTCTAATTTAGCAGTTTTGGGCTTGTAATTGTTCTATTTTAAGCACTTTAATTTAATTTGATTTGTTTCAAGTTTATAAAGAGAGAATTTTGTAATCGAATTTTCACTCACTTCCTTATATAAGATTGAAATGTAATGCACCTGTGCAATAATTTATTTACTATTTTCAGAACTTAATTATCAGTTAATCATTAATGAAATTAAATTTTGCTTCCTCACCAATAGCGACACCTGGTAGTCAATTTGAGAAGAAACAGATATCAAGATTAATAATTAGAAAATAATTTAATTAAAAAAAGTATGTTGTTTAGTACAATAACAAAAGTTTTCTTGGAAAGCATTTTAAATTAAATTTCGTCGCTTAACAAGCAACACTACCTATCTCAATTTTTTGAAATTTGAAAGAGGAAGAAAATACTCATTTTTTCGCATCGAAACATTTTTCGCATCTGATATGAGCATGAGACCGCATGTTTCAGTAGATGTGAAAAACTTTTCAGAAATATTCGCTATTGTTTGCGAAAAAATGAGTATTTTCTTCCTTTTTGAAATTTCAGAAAATTGAGATAAGTGGTGTTGCTTTGTTAAGCGACGATTTATTATATTTTAAATATTTGCGTTAGTGGATTTCAACTTTCAGTCATCTAAAGCGGACCATTCACCATTGGTCCATTTTGGAATTTTTGGAACAGAGAAAGGAAAAAAACAATTGTCAAGGTTGAAAACATATGAAATTTGGAGCAAATGATTGAAAGTGGTGGAATTCCAACGAACTCAAATTGCAAAACTTTATCCGCCGATTCCAATTTGGGACCTCGCTTCGAGGGTAGCGGGAAAACAATATATTTGCCTACATTGGGACCTCGCGTCAAGGCTGGGAATGAAACTCGAAATCCCTCGTGTTGGGAAAGAGGAGTGTGGGTGGGAAGAATGGCTATAAAACGGTTGACGTTACGATAATCTTAGTATAACAAATGATATTACAGCTAATTACGAGGCTTACATTAGCTAATAACAAGGAAAATATTTTCTAAAGACTTTTCTTCTGTTTTCGATGAACAGTTCTTGTTCATAAACATTCTAGTAAACCAAATAATAGGGTGTTTGAAAAGTTAATTGATGAAATTTTTTTCAGACACTAATGTACACATATAACTTACTCTTCTGCGGCTTTGAACCTTGTCTCAGAACAAACTCCGAAACAACCGTGAATGTTTTGGCTAATTTTTCGACTAAAATGAATGGAATACAATCCAGTTGTTAGGACAAATCGCTTAGCCTTGCTTTCTCGTGAATGCCCAGCTTAAAGTTTCGATTGCGACAGAAGAACATGCAATAATTTCATTAAGCTGAGACTTCGGACCTGCACGTTGTGGAGAAGCGTAGCGTTGGGGGTGGGGCAAGGGGTGTATAGACGGCCCCAAACCGGGCGTACAAGCGACCAAACATTAATGTGTTTATGCCAATTTTCTTAATCGAAATCTGATGAAAGAACAAAAAAAAAATACTATACCCCGTGAACAGTATTATGACACGAATATTTCCACTTTAATTTCAAAAAACTGAAAAACTCTAAATAATCTTTGATTATGCTAGCTCAGGGGTTTCTAACCTTTGTTCCCTCGCTTACCCCTTGAATAACATTTATATTTTCGCGTACCCCCTACTGTCATATCCCCCCCACCAACCATCCATTATTGTAAAGAAGTTTTTATCGATGATGTTGAGGGCTTATGTTAGCTTAAGAGTCAAATGACTCGAATTAATAACATTTGCTTGACTTATTTTTGATTTTACATTTCATTCCAATTTTATAATAATATTAGCTCAACTCCAAAACAATTCAAATCAGTATTGCAATAATTTAGCATTAACTTATAAGTAACAAAAAGTTACACTCTATAACAATCAGCTTCTCGAATGGTATAGTTATTAAATAGCAAGTATTAA